>CAJHQP010012002.1:0-13446 GCA_905132765.1 Moricandia arvensis
AATGCAAATTGGGCTTCTCACCAACAAAGCCTAAGAGTTTTTAGGAGATTAAAGGACACATCAACAAAATTTGTGAAAGGTAACAGATTTAGCCACTTTTGTCCCTACCACCTGAAGGGGCTTCTCACCAACAAAACCTTAGACTTTAGCAGATTAGGACACTTCAATAAAAATTGTAAAAGTAACAGACTTAAAAGTTCGATTAATTTTGCCATTATCACCCGCAAACACTGCGTTTGCGAATGTTAGTGATTCTTAATATTTTATAACAATCACAAAACTATCGTAAATCGTTTTACACCATTTCAAACCTCTCCTTTTTATCAAACATATACTTCATTTCATAAATAAATAGTCTACATTTCATAAGAGGAAGATGAGTTTAGCAATAGAGGGCTGATTTTGTCACAGTATCAACCATCACATTACTCAAACGAGATACATACGAAAAGGAAACAACATCAAAAGAGGAGCTAAAGTGATACATGTCAAAATAAATACCGAACAAAGCTAAAACTGAGCCTCCATCCTTTAACAACTTCACCAAGGATATAGAATCAGACATGATCATTAGGGATTTAACATTCAACGAAGCGGCATACATAACCGCCGAACGGATGGCAAGGGCTTAAGCCATTAACGCCTATGAGACAAGACTGAGCGAATCGCAAATGGGAACAAGCTTCTGTCGGGGCTCCAACCAGAGAAAACAACTCCAAAGACACAATTCCTAGATTGAGCATCCCAAGCACCATCAACGTTGAAGATGACAGTGTTGTTGGGTAACATGTGCTCACGCTGGAGCAAGCTGACCAGAGATCATACCCGACTGAGAGATTAGATTGGGGGACTGGGTCTGAGCCGATTGCCACTCTCTAGCATCAGAGATGGACTTAACAATAATTTCCATAGCGGAAAAGTTCATGTTATCAAAACAAGGCTTGTTTCTAGCTTCCCAAAGGTTCCATAAGATCCACGGCCATAGAGTGACGAATAATCCCACAAGTGGGAAATTGTAAGTGAGGAGCCAAGTGAGATCAATGAGACAATAGAAGGAGTAAATGAGGAAGGTCTAGCTACAAGTGGATCCAAATCCCAGACATGATCATCTATTCATTAGTGAAGAAAAACATGTAGATAATCTTTAATAGCATCACAGGTTTTGCAGTTGAACGCATGCACTCCATGGCTCACTAGGTTCACACTTACTGGCACTGCTTTGCGGACTAGTTTCCACAGGAAGTCTTTGATCTTCGGTTAAGATTTAATGTTCCAAATGTTCTTATTCCACTCAAAGGACGACAGCGGAGAGTCATCCTTGTCGGGGAGATTCATTCCTACTCTATAACCTGTTTTTGAAGTATAAGCTCCAGACATATCTGAGAGCTAAGCTAAGCAATTTGGGGCCGGCACAGAGCTAATGATGCTGAGAATCTGGTCCTCATAGTAAGGGATGTACTGCCTTATTTTTTCCTCATCCCACGCATTTTTAAGGGGCATAGTAGGTCGCTAACCATCAGCTCAGAGTCCATTTGGTTTGTGGGTTTAACCGGTGTCAAAGGTGACCCGCAAGACAGCCATGGGTCTGACCAGAACCTGATCTTTTCTCCACTCCCAACTATCAAACTAAGCCATTTTCTTGAGAATCTCTCTTCCCGTTGTGATGCTTCTTTACCCATGTGATATGCTTGTTGGGGCCTTTTAGTCCAAGAAGGTAGAGTTGCGCTCATACTTACCAAGCAATACTTGGGCGAACAGGAAGTTAAGATGCTTGATAAGTCGCCATCCTATATTGGCCAAGAGAGCGTCGTTGAAGTTTTTGATGTCTCGAAAACTCAGTCCCCTGCATACTTTGGTCGAGTGAGAGTGGTCCATGCAATCCAACACATTTTGTTCTTCTCCGTGTTAGTGTCCCACTAGAATCTCGGAAGAAGGGACTGAATCTGCTTGCAGAGTGATAGCGGAATATTAAAGCAGGGCATAGTGTACGATGGCATTGCGGTAAGGATCGCCTTCAAAAGTTTTTGTTTCACTACTCCGCTAGCATTGCGGTAAGGACCGCCTTCAAAAGTTTTAGTTTTCCTGCTCCCGAGAGGAAACAGTTCATCCATCTAAATGTTTTTTTCTACTCCGGTCCAAAATGAAAGCGAATATTTATCGTTTCTTCCTCCCGAAATTCTCCGGAAGACCAAGATACATTCCTAACCCTCCTTGCAAACCTCTCAAAATCCATCTAGCGTTTGTAGTTGCGGAAAAATAAAAAAAAATATTTTTAGAAACTTTATAAATATCAATAATATTTAATTATTTGAGAAAATATACTATTATATATTTTATTTCTTATATTATAATTTTTAAAAAATATATACTTCTTTATTTTTAGACATTAATATAAATATATAAACATATATATAAATTCAAAGTAAGGAAACCCTCGAGAAGAAAATTGTAGGACAAATTTTGTTCTCTATGTAAAAAAACCCCAACTTGAAAACATCCTTTTAAATTAAATATTGAATTCATCATCAGCCTTCTAAACCTGTCTCTCGGTCCTAGGGAAAAACCCACTTTACGTAATTTTAGATAAATGTGGTCTGGTAACTTGATGACATTTTCTATATTCCTCGCATTTGACTAATGAATCCACCATATTCCTTGCATATCGACCTTAAGACTCTCTAAAAGTTATAAGAAGATTAAAAGGAAATAAAAAACTAGAAATAAAAGAAAAGAAAAGAAAACAAAGCCTTCGATGGCTTTTAGAAAACTAGCCGTTAGCCAGATTTGTTCCTTCAAAGAGAAACTTCTGATGATTTTGTATCTTGACAGCTTCTTAATTATTTCACAGTTTAGGAACCTTCCTTATATTTTATGAAGTTCCTTGATGAATAATATGGCCTTTAGTCTTGAGAGATAACTTGAAGAAACTCTTTTAAGGCAAGAAGTGTGAATGCTGCCAAATATGGGAATGTGGTGCAAATGAAGATCCGCCTGAGCTCCTGGGTTCTGGTGCAGATAAGTAATTCTTAGATGTATTCTGGATGGTTGAGATGCTCTCCTAGCTTCCATAAATAAGTCTGGGTTAAACCAAATTGATTTGGTTGGAAACTTTCCCAAATTGATGTTGGTTTGGCCAATTTAAGTAAACCAAATAGATCTTTTGGTTGGGGCTTTTGTTTTTCTTTCTATGGGATTTTATAAGGCTCTCCCTAACATAACAATTGCCTTTCGTTGATGCCTCTTCATGGTTGAATTTGTATGACCCAAAATATGGCTGAATTGGTCCATTGGATGCTGAGAAGATGGCATGACTTGTAAAATCCACAACTTCTGGCTCACTGAATATTTTCTGGTGATTCCAATTTCCAGTTACACATTGTTGAGTTGAGTGTCCATAAAAATTGGTTCCATGCCAAAAGACGTTCTGGTTGTGGAGATATACACCTTGGACTGAACCTGTATTGCTAGTATCACCTAGGTAGTTGGTCTAGCCGGTTTGATGAAGCTATGGTCGAGGAATGGATTTGATGGCTGCATCATTCCCTCTCTCTTGTAGAGAAATTTAGCTTTAATTATCCTTTGGGAGTTTAGAGTCTTACCTTGGTATGATTTCGGTTTGGTGATGGATGATGCATCTGGTGATTCTTCTTTGAAGAGAGAGGAAATGATCACGCCTCTTCCCTGGACAAGTTCATTGCAAATATTCTGGAACAGATGTTCCTTCATACTTATAATAGCCTCGGTGCTGAACATCTATGTAGTTGATTATCCTTGCAGCAAAAGATTATCCGGTGGGATCTCTTTGAAGCTTTCTTTTGGCAACCTGAAATGATCTCAACCTTCTGGACAAAAAGCAAGTGAATTATACCTCGTCTTGGAGATGTAGAAACAGAAGGTATTAAGGTTAGATTTACCTTGTAAGCATCATCAAGTGAAAGAAATATTTTCTTCTTTTGACAACTTTCGTAGTTTGTCGGTTCTTCATGCAACTTATGACCTTCTTCTTGGTTAATTCCTCGATCAAAAATTACTGGCCAAGACAAGTGCATTATATCCGTGGTTGAAGGATTATAAAAAGAATATGCAAAGTTCATAGTTAATTTGCTTGCATCAACAAGTTTAAGTATGATTTGTTTGTTGCCTTTAGGTTCTTCTTCATTAGGTTTTACACAAGTAAGCTTGGTTGTGTGCCTTTCTAGGAACGTTTGATCTCTTCCTCTGGGTTCTACATCTTTTGCTATTCATGGATTAAAACTTAAGGACAAGATCAAGTGCATTATATCTGAGTTTAAAGCTATGAATATATATTGTGTTGAACTTAAACTCACAATGCTAGCCTTAGCTAGTGGGAACATGGTTTTTTCTCTGATTGCTTCTGTGACATGCAATTCTTGCAATATTTCATCTTGGTTTAGATGTCCTTCTTTATTTCTTATCTCTGGATCAAAAAACCTTGGCAAAGACAAGTGTATTATACCAATGTAAAGAAACTTACAAACTGATGACAACATACAACACTTAACTTTATCCATGGCTGTTGGAGTGTGGGATTATTTCTATGGCCAATAGGACGCAGGAATCTCTATGGAATTTCCCTGATCCAGACTACATGGCTTGATATGATGATTTCCCATCTCCAAATGGTTGATTGCATTTTTCTCCAAACTTGTTCCAAAATCAGTTTTTGGCACTTTTGGCAAGAACAAGTGTATCACATAATAGTACTGAGAGGATATGGATGTGTTACTACTCAAGAAACTTACCTTGAGGTTGGCGGATTTGAATGTCAAGAATTCAAAGTTGCTTAGGTCTTGTTTCTAATCAGAAACTAAGAATATCGATATTGTTGTTCCTTCCTTTTGGACAGTGCATTATTGCGTTCTTGTACATATCTCACATTCTTTTCGACAAGACAAGTGTATTAATCTTGTCATGGAGTTAGTTAGAAAATTCTTGTTGAATGAGAAATTTACCTCAGGTTTGGTAACTTGAACAGTCCCTTGTTCAGTTTTTGGTTTTCACTTGTTGTGTGGCTCATGAGTGAACATATTCTCTTGTTCTTCCCTTAGAACTTCAAAAAGTTTAGAGCTTTCGTATATTCTCCCTGTACCAAAAATATACATGTCAGTATCTATAACCAAAAGTAGGTTAGAACACTTACCTTGGTGGGACATGTTTGCCACTGGTTTTGCTTCCTTAAGCAACTTAGATGCTTTCCACATTAAGCCTCCTTCTGGTCCACTGGAAGAGTTTCTCTTGGTGTGTCTTCTCCTATGTATTCATTCAGCACTGGTATTATTGTCTCTTCCTGGTTTTGAATTGGATCCAAGAACACCTTTGTCGGGTTTGAACCTTCTCCTTGTTCCATAAGTTCCATATCAGTACCTGAAATAGTTTCAACCTTTTGGGCACTAGACAAGTGTGTTAAGACAGACATGTAATTTCTAGCGACAAAATTAGATATACCTTTAATCAATTTGATAAGATCATTAATATGTTTGTCCATTCTAGTAAAGGAATCATCCATTCTAGTAAAGGTATCACTTACATTGAGTTGAGGAATAGATGGTTTCTCGGTTCCTTGCACCTCAAGACTCAAATTTGATGATGTTGAGGTCTTTTTCCTTGGATAATCTTTGGCTAGATGACCCTGGCATTGACACCTTTGGGAAACAACATCTCTCCGAGTTACTGGTTGCAAGACTTGTGGTTTTACTAATCTCCTTGTGGGTACCCTCTAAATGTGTTGGGTTCTTTCCAAAAACTCAGTCTACATGACCTTCTTCACCTCTTTCCAAGTAAAGGCTTGGTCATTAAAATAGATCCTTTCAGTATCCAGCTGGTTCCACCAATTGTATGCCTCTCCGGTTAAGGTATCCTTTGCATACGTTGACTTTAGCTTCTCTGAAATTCTCCAAGTATGAAGCCAATGTTCCATGCCATCCTCCTGTATGAGGTATGCTTTTGGCCTTTCCTTATGACCTGAAAAAGTATAGATGGTGTATCCAAGCGATTATGTTTGAACTTGCTACCATTGTGGTTCCATGGTCTGCTCTGAATATGCCTTAATCGATTTACATGGTAAGGTCTTACTGGTGCAGCCATGGTGGTTTTCATTCTCCGTGGACAGGCTTGAACATAGAATTCCCCATCAGAACTATCCTCATAGATGAGCTGGGATTTGGGACCATAACAAGTCGAGTATTGGTCCATTGGTTCTGGTTCCACCTCCTTGTATTCCTGCTCATTGTTTGAAACATAAAGATCGCGACTTCTTCTCTCCTTGTGACATCAAAACCTTCACTCTTGAACGGTTAGATGATGAGTACCCTTTTTTCACTGGAAATCTGCAGTTGTTTCCGGTAAGTATTCCTTGACTTTTTACTTAAATTATAACTATCTGAGTTATAATCACCTGCATGTGTCCTGTCTTTTATTTGACTCCTCAATTTTGATCAATTTGCAGCTCCTAGGGCAAACCTAGTTGTGCCGCCTCCACTTTCTTAGATGACCCCCACTGTCTCCCTTCAGCTATTTATTTTAGTTGTTTAAGACAATTTCCCGCGTCGTATTACTCTTCCTTAGATGATATATTGAGCTCCTTTGTTATCACTCGAGGTACTCGTCTTCCTTCAGCAGCCTCTGTTGCTCTTTAAGACGTTCTCTCACTTGAGGTATCTTGTTGTTAGTTAGTCATTCTTGTTTTCTCCTAATATTCTTGTTTTGGCTTGTATCAGCTTACTCCACCTTGGGCTGAGAAATCTTTTCCTCGCATCTTCTTAGCATGTAACTTCCTTGTGACTAATGAGCTTCCTTGTCATCGATAAGAAGTAATTTTATGCTCTAACCTTATTACTTCTTGTGCGAGGTGAATTGATAACGAAGTTACCTGCCGTGCCAATTTCTTAGAGGACTTTGAGGAGTTCACAACAGAGATCAAAATTTTGCCCTTGTAAGTCCTTAGTTAGAAAATCTGCCGAGTTCTTGCTAGTATAGATCTTAGATAGAGTAATACTCCCATCTTTTACTAAATCTCTGATGAAATGATATTTAGTGTCAACATGCGTAGTTCGTCCGTGATGAACATGATTCTTTGCTAGGGCTATAGTGCTTTGTGAATCACAATTTAGTTTTCTTGATCAAAACCCAATTCCTTGCATATTCTTCTTAGCCATAGAGCTTCTTTCGCAGCCGCAGTTAGAGACATGTACTCGGCTTCGGTTGTTGAAAGAGCTACCACGTCTTGCAATCCTGATTTCCAGCTTATCGTATTTCTCCAAACTTGAAACACACGTCCGGTAACTGATCTTCTTCTATCAAGATTTGTAGCGTAATCAAAGTCATAGAACCTTTCAATACTAAATATTAATCCTTTAGTAAACATAAGACACCTTCCTGCAGCTCCTTTTAAGTACTTTAAAACCCATTTAGCAGTTGTCCAGTGTTCTTTTCCGGGTTCAAACATAAATCTTCTCATTAGTCCAACCGCAAAACCTAGTTCAGGTCGAGAACCAGCCATGGCATACATAATACTCCCTACAACACTTGATAGGGTATCTCTTCCATATAATTTCCTTCCTCCTTCTTTTGATCTGGCGTGAGACTTCTTAATTTAAACTGAGATGAAGTTGGTGTTACTACAGCTTTAGTTTCTGTTATTCCAAATGCTTCCACCACCTTTCATAAGTAGCCTTCCTGCAAAATATTAGGATTCTCTTTGATCTATCTCTTATAATATCCATTCCCAATATTCTTGAGGCCTTTTTCTAAGTCTTTAATCTCGAATTCCTTAGTTAGACTCTCTTTAATGTTTCTGATCTCTTGAAGATCTCCTGAAGCTATAAGCATATCATCCACATATAGAAGTAAGAAAACAGCTTGTGCCGTGTTAACGTTCTTCATATAGACGCATGGATCATCTCTGTTTCTTATGAACCGTTGTGTCTTCATAAAACAATCAAACTTGTAGTTCCATTGTCTAGGAGGTTGTTTTAGCCCAAATAGTGATTTCTTAAGTAAACATACTTTGTTTTCATCCCCTTTCTTAACAAAACCTTCCGGTTGCTTCATAAGAATTCTTTCTTCCAACTCTCCATGTAAGAATGCAGGTTTTCCATCCATTTTCTCGAGCTCATAGTTGTTGTTAACCACGAATGACAGCATTATGCGAATTGATACATGCTTCACTACTGGAGAGAACACTTCATTGTAATCAATTCCTTCCTTTTGTGAAAAACCTTGTGCCACTAACCTTACTTTATACCTTGGTTCTTCAATGCCGGTTATTCCGGGTTTGAGCTTGAAGATACACTTTCACCCTATAACTTTTTACATTCTCAGGTTTCTCTATCAAAATCCAAGTGAATGCATCTTTTCATTAGCTCGATTCTTCCACAAATTTTGTTTCTTACTTGTCATAGCTTCAGAATAGGTCTTAGGTTCTTCTATTTTGAGTTCATCGGCTGCTGCCAGTGCATATGCTACGAAATCTTAGTCTTCAAATCTTGATGGTGGTTTTATTTACCTTCTTACTATCTCCCTTGCCAGCATATACTTGTCAATGTTTGTTTCTTTTTCTGAAACAATTTCTTCTTCATCCCCTGACATCCTTGTTCTGAGTTACTAGACGTTACATGTATGATAGATACTCCACCTGGAGATGATATCTCCTCGTCTTCTGTGTTTGATGGAGTTGGTCCTTCTATCAAATTTTCTTTAAACGTTACTCGCTTTGACCCCTTTTCTTTTACGTTATTCGCCATGTTATTACTTTCAAAGATTTTCGTGTGTTTATATAACTCTTCTTCATTGAGTACCACATTCCTACTAGTGTCACACTTACCAGTCTCTGGTATCCACACATGATATCCCTTAGTTCCAAAAAATATCCCATAAACATTCCTTTTATGGCCCTTGGACTTGTCTTTTCTTGAACCTTATGAACGTCAGCAGAGCTCCCAAACCTTTTGATGTTGCTTAAGTCACACTCCGTACCAGTCCAACGTTCTTCGGGTAGTTCATAGTCAATGGATAAATTTGGTGACTATGTATGTGGCTGTGGAAGCAGCTTCGGCATAGAATTCTTGCCTCAATCCTGATTCTACGAGCATACACCTAACTTTGTCCATGATTGTCCCATTCATCCGTTTTGAAATCCCGTTTTGTTGTGGGGTAAACGAACACATCTTGTGTCTCTTAATCCCCGAGTCTTTGCATAGTTTATCGAACTGTTGGTTGCAAAACTTGAGGTCGTTATCTGTTCTTAGGTGATGTTAAGAGTTTTCAAGGCTCCTAAAGCAAATGTTGTAGTATAAATGATTGTCGAACCAGTTCTGAGAGATATAAAAGCACCGATAATGCAAGTACTAGCTTAATCTAAGTGCGATTCAATAATTTGATGATTTTAAACTATGACTAAAACTAGAGTGCAATAACAAAATAAGAAATGCAATAAATGAAATAACTTCTTCGATAAAGAGAAAGGAGAACTCATGGGTAAGGGGAATTAGACCTTGGGTGATCAAGATTCGAACTAAAGATGGCGATTGATCAATTAAACTATCAACCTTAAGCCTATACACGATTCTAAACAAGCTCTATGTCTAGATGAATGTTCATTTACTAACATAACTCAAGCATCAAATGTCTTTGGTTGAATGTTATGGAAGTAATCATTAAGAATAAGTCTACTAGCCATTTTAACACCTTTAACAACAAGTGTCCCTTTAAAGAATGTTAAAAGCTTAGGAGAGTTGACTCAAACATTTCATCAAACACCTTGTGGGTGGGAAATTCCTAAAGATCAACTTTTTGAGTGGCCAACTCAAAAGTAGCATTACGATTACTCTACTAGCAAGGAACAAGAGAAATCTACACTAAAACATCCTAGATCTAGCTTAATCACTCTTAATCTCCCTAACCCATGAATTCAATGGTGATTTACTCACTAATCATCATGATTACTCTTAAAACCATATTGGATTCAAGCTTAATCATGTAGATGATGGATTAGACAAGTAACAACAATAGAACAATGAAAACAATGATCTTAGAAGGTTTTTGTGTGTGTTTCTTCAAGAACAAAGATCCTCCTCCAAAAACGGCTTACAACGTACTTAAACTTAGGTTTAGAAAATGTAAAACAATGAAACAAAATGACCAAAGGGTCCCTGAAATAACTTAAGTTTCGTCCAAACAAAGACGCACAACTATCTGTGCACATCGCTCTGGAGAGGTCGCTCTGGATGGGAGCGGCCTTGGTATGTCGCTCTGGGACGTCGCTCCAGGGTGGTTTTTGAGAGACAAAGTGAGAGAAGGCCGAGCTACCTGTGCATGTCGCTCTAGTGAGGTCACTCTGGGTCACTCTGGTTGGGAGCTACCTTGGTATGTCGCTCTAGGACGTCAATCTGGTTGGAAGCTACCTTGGTATGTCGCTCCAAGACGTCACTTTGGCTGGGAGCTACCTTGGTATGTCACTCCGGTAAGGTCACTCTGGATAAGAGCTACCTTGGTATGTCACTCCAGGACGTCACTCTACGCCCTGCTCGTCCAATGATCACCTTTAACTCCTCTTTTTAGCTCCAAATGCATCCAACCATCTCCAAGAACTCCAAGGATACTCCAATACCTGATAAGAACTCATGCATGCAAAATGCAACCTAAAAATGACTAAATCTTAATCTATATGATCAAAATGCAATTGGATGAATAGATAAAACAATGGAAATATGCAAGATATCCTCAGGCACTTTATTTTCTTTCTTGTTAGGTTTTCAACAGCTTCTTTTCAGTCCTTGAATTTTCTGAAAGCTTCGTCTTTTGGTTTTAAGAAAATAAATCCAGACCTTTCTAGAGTAGTCATCTATAAAACTTACGAAATACTTGCTTCCGGCTAGACTCTCTGGAGTTGATGGATCTCCCCATAAGTCTGAGTGTATGTACTCAAGAATTCCTTTAGTTGTGTGATTCGCCATGGGAAAACTCTGTTTGTGAGATTTTCCTAGGGCACAATCTCACAGAATACGAGCTTGTCTACTTCCTTCTTTGGTATGTATCCATTTTTTACGAGTACATTCAGATTCTTCACAGTCATATGACACAATCTAGAATGCCATATAGCTGTTTTATCTACTTATGCCTTTGACACTTTAGCTTCACCCTTTGCTACCGTTCCTTGTAGATAATATAGGCATTCGTTGAACTTCCCGATATGATTTCCTTTCCATCCTTGTAGAATTTGATCATGAAATATTCCCCTTCATATTGGCATCCTGATTGTTCGAGCATGCCGTAAGCTATCCAGTTTTGACTCATAGTCGGCGTGTATATTACATCGCTGAGAATCACTCTTGTTCCATCGGGTCTCGCAATCCTAATCTTACCAATACATTTGACATCATAATGTGTGTTGTTTGCCATTAGGACTCTACCTTCTTCGAATTCTTCTCGGTCAAACAACACGTCTTTGTTTGGGGTGATATGAAAAGAACATCCCGAGTCCATTACCCATTCCTCTTTTGATTCTTTAGTACTAGCCGTTAGTACTAACTGTTGTTTCATCTCTTCAGCTATATTGACAGTTTTGTATGATTTCTTGTCTAGAAATTCTCGCTTCCATCCTTCCTTTTCGCATATGAAGCAGCCTTTGTTGTTCTTGTCATACTTAGGTCTAGACTTGGATCTTTCATACCTTCTTTTAGACCTTCCTTTCCAATGTTTATTTCCTCATTTGTGAAACCTGTTTGATGACATCTCTCTATCTTCAACATATAGGCCCTCATCTTGAGACCTAGAAAGTTTACCACTTTCTAGTAACTCTGGCTCCTTAGACTGTGCAGCCCCTGTCACTTCGTTGATCTGGAGCATGTCTCTTCCATACTTGAGAGTCTCCTTTAGTTGATCATATCATTGTGGCATTGACATTAGTAGTAATATTGCTTGAACTTCTTCAGCAACCTCCATGTTCAAGTTACTTAAGTCTGCTACGAGCTTTAGAATATCATCCACGTTTGCATTTAAGCTTTTGGAATCGTTCATCTTGAACGTATAGAACTTTTGTTGCAAGTAGATACAATTTGTCAAAGATGTCTTCGTGTACAACATGTTGAGAGCTGTCCACATAGCTGCTGCTGTATCACAGTGGCTAATTTTTCTCAAAACTTGGTTTCCCACGTTCACAACAATGAGATCTTTTGCTTTCTCTTTCTCAAGCTTAACGGGATCAATAGTCAGAATGATATCTCTAGCTTCCTTGTTCGGATCTTTGAGAGCCGTATCTCCTTCCTCCATGGCAACCGGTGTGTCCATTAGGAGCTTCTCATCAGTTAGGATATCCTTTAGCCCTAGGACCCCAAAGTGAGCCATCATTCTAACCTTCCATAGCAAGAAATCTCTTGTCCTGTCGAATCTGTCGACATCAATTCTTGTCTTAGACATTCTTGTTAACGCATTCGGGCAATCAAAACCTGGATTGGTCTGATACCACTTGTTGGGAAATTTACCTTGATTTAGTGCTTTTGTCTTAGAATGATCAAAACGTATTCTTGTTATAGAATATAAACCAATCTCTTGCTTGCAACAAACGTATGCTTAAATTATCAGAACAAATAACACTGACTTGTATCTCTATTTGTTGCCTCTCCACCGTAATGACTAACCTCTAACTAACTCTATCTATTTATAACCCTTATAAGTTCCAGGTTTCAATAGGCTTATGACATATTTTCCTATTTCTATATGACTTAGTATAACTAACAAAATCTTGTTCTATGTTGCAGGAGAAGGAGTTGGGACACAGGAGAAATGGAGGCCCATTAATCCACATAAACATCGAAGAGTTTAAGAGACACCATTAAATGAGTGTATGACAGTCCGTATGTCCTCCACGAACTTGCAAGCATACTAACTCAAGAATGTTATGCTCTGAAAAACAGTTCTGAGTTAATTAGAGTAAGAGAGCTCGTTCTTGCAACAAACCCCAATCGTTTGAATTCAAGCATACAATCATCGTATTTTTGAGCTGGAATCAGCCAGTTCTCTGAAACTCGACCCATCATACGAAGAGCTTGGGACGAAGAATACAAAACTATGATGTTGGGCTTACATTTAAAGCCCAACAACAACAAAAATTTATTAAAAAGCCCACTCTCGGCTTTATTAATGACATGAATTCAATTGGATACATGTTCATGAGAATCAAGCCTCGCAATTCTTATTGACGAGTTGGCATTTCAAAACTCTGAATCAGTCCATGTCCTCGGTAATTAGGATCCAGTCTAGGATTCTGGATATAAAAAATTGATGCTCTGATTCAGTGGAACTCCACAATAATAAGTTATGAAGCAACCTAGCAAAAACTAGTTCGGGCTACGTCCCAACCCGGGAATGAGTTCTCATACTGTCTCAGATTGTGTCAGAATGGTAGAAGTCTTTGTTGAAGCTGGATTG
>CAJHQP010012003.1:0-13445 GCA_905132765.1 Moricandia arvensis
TCTACAGTGCAAAGAGAGAGACCGTGTGAGCGACCAAACTATTCGGACTCTATAGTTGGGCTTAAAATTCAAGCCTGTTAATAATAAATTGTTGAAATAATCGTTTATAGCACTTGTTTTTTTTCTTGATTTTCAATTTCAAATATCATTATTATTTACATCTTTTCCTTTTTTATATGGTCGCCATTTGAACCAAGAAATTGAGTTGTACGTTGCTCAGCTTGATTGATATATCTATGTATGTGTATACAACTGAGTTGTACGTTACATATCTTTTTTTTTAAGTTTACATATATTCGTTTTTCAGTAAAACACTAAAGCCTAATGAAATATCTTAATCTTACATATCCATCACTAAACTGTGCCTTTAACAGACTTATGTAGATGTATATCTCACATTATATGTTCAAGTGAAACATATTTTGTTAAGCAGTCGACAATAGTCCTCAAAATTATCGGGTGGTACTTTAATCAGTTACTGTTTACAAACAATATCGTTCTAATATATATATATATATATATATATATATATATATATATATATATATATATATGGACGATGGATCATCAAATTATAAAATGATATGTACCCACTTAGAATACAATCATTTGTTCACAATGATGAGCATCGAGCAAACATGCATACACATGATTACCTGACTGGGGTCATTTCGAAACTCACCAGCAAAAGGTTTACATAATAACCTTAATGTGTTTGTCTACTTGGCTTGGAACCACTCACCCCTCGAATCTGTTATCCAAAAACTTAACGCATGTCGGAGGAGTATCATTAGATGGACTACAGAGCAACAAAGACAAAGTAACTTGCTTATCAAGCAATCCCAAGCGGCTCTAGAGGCAGCTCTATCAGACCTATCTCCCGACTGTCCTCTTATCGAATCCATTAAATCAGAACTTAGGCGAGCATACCTGGAAGAAGAGCAGTTCTGGAGACAGCGTAGTCGAATCCAGTGGCTCAAACAGGGAGATAGAAACACCGGGTTTTTTCACGCGGCAACAAGGTGTCGCCGAGTGATCAACTCTATCCCGGTAATTGAGGATGACCAAGGAGCGGAAGTGTATGAAGAACAAGATATCACCAGAGTAATATCAGATTACTTCCGCCAGATCTTTAAATCTAATGGCAACACCTCTTTTGACCAGCTACAAGGGTTACTCACCTGCAAAGTAACACCGGATATGAACCAAAGGCTCACAAATATACCGAGTGATTCGCAAATAAAAGAAGCGGTTTTTTCGATTAATGGAGGTAAAGCACCGGGACCCGATGGTTTCTCAGCAACCTTCTACCAAGCTTACTGGCACATAGTGGGAAAAGATGTTACGAGAGACATTAAAGGATTCTTCACCTCAAACTCTCTTCAACCTCAACATAATGAAACCCATATACGACTGATACCGAAGATTACAGGGGCAAAAGCTGTGGCAGATTACCGCCCTATTGCGCTATGTAACACCCATTACAAGATCATAGCGAAGATCCTCACTCGAAGGCTAAAACCGCTACTGCCTGTACTAATATCGAGTACTCAATCAGCTTTTGTAGCGGGACGAGCGATATCCGACAATGTCCTCATCACCCATGAAACACTCCATTACTTGCGCACTTCAGAGGCAACTAAATTCTGTTCCATGGCGGTAAAAACAGATATGAGTAAAGCTTACGACCGTATCGAATGGGGCTTTGTGAGGGAAGTTCTAAAGCTGCTCGGCTTTGACCCTATTTGGATCTCTTGGATCATGAGTTGCATTGAATCAGTGTCATACACCTTCCTTATTAACGGGACAGCTCAGGGATATGTGAAGCCGACTCGCGGTTTGCGACAAGGTGACCCTCTCTCGCCTCACATATTCATTTTATGTACCGAGGTTCTTTCGGCTTTATGTGAGAAAGGTCAATCCGATGGCTCCCTACCAGGAATCAGAGTGGCAAGGGGATGCCCAGCAATAAATCATCTCCTCTTCGCAGATGATACGATGTTCTTTTGTAAATCAAAGACATCATGCGTCTCTGCCCTTATGAAGATTCTCTCGATCTATGAATCAGTGTCGGGACAAAAGATAAATCCACAGAAATCATCGATCACCTTCTCGGCCAAAACACCGCCTGAAGCCCGTTCGCGAGTCAAGGCAGCTATGTCCATAGAGACGGAAGGAGGTATAGGGAAATATCTCGGACTGCCTGAGCATTTTGGACGCAAAAAGAGAGATATTTTTGCTGCGATAGTGGACAAAATTAGACAAAAATCTCACAGTTGGTCTACAAAATTTCTATCGAGTGCCGGGAAACAGATTATGCTCAAGTCTGTACTTGCAGCAATGCCGTGCTATACGATGTCTTGTTTCAAAATCCCACTTTCTTTATGTAAACAAATCCAGTCCCTACTAACGCGATTTTGGTGGGATGCGAATCCGGAAAAGAAAAAAATGTGTTGGGTTGCTTGGTCTACTTTGGCTTTGCCAAAATATGCAGGTGGGCTCGGTTTTCGGGACATAGAAATCTTCAACGATGCCCTCCTCGCGAAACTGGGTTGGCGAATTATCAAGGAGCCACAGTCCCTTTTGGCTAGAGTTCTCCTTGGAAAGTACGTTCGGGACGCCTCCTTTTGGACCTGTACTGAGCCAGCTAATGCCTCACACGGCTGGAGAAGCATCTTAGCGGGAAGAGAGATCCTTAGAAAGGGAGTAGGCTGGATGGTTGGTGATGGAGAATCGATCAACGTTTGGAACGATCCATGGCTCTCCTTTAGCTCCCCCACTCAGCCATTTGGACCCCAACCACTCCACGCCATGTCCTTGAGAGTAAGCGACCTGCTCTGTCCACTTACAAACAAGTGGGATGTGGCCAAGATCAGATACTACCTACCTCATTATGAGGATTCCATTTTACAAATAAAAACAAGTTCAGTGGCAGCGGCGGATACACTAATGTGGCTTCCGGAAAAATCAGGATCCTACTCGACTAAAACTGGCTATGGTCTGGGTATGGTAACTACCAAAGAAACTGATGGAGTAGTGACAAGTTTTAACTGGTTGAAAAATATCTGGAACATTGACACATCACCCAAGATCAAGGATTTCATCTGGAAAATTGTTAGGAAGGCTATCCCGGTGAGCGCAAATTTAGAAAAGAGGGGATTTACTGCTTTCTCGTGTAAAAGGTGTGGAGCTGAGGAGGATGATCTCCATGTCTTCTTGAGCTGTCCGGTTGCAGAGGAGGTCTGGAACCTCGTTCTAACCCAACTAGCCCCGGATCCCTCGGTATCGACTATGACGGCGTTAATAACAGGAGCGTTAGGATTGACTCCACTACCACCAACTGGTTTGATTTCACCCATCTGGCCGTGGGTCTTGTGGAATTTGTGGAAGGCCAGGAACAGTATGAGCTTTGAAAACAGAGCTTTCTCAGCCTCGGAAATCACCTTAAAAAGTATCCTTGATGCAAAAGAATGGAGTTTTGCTCAAAACAGAACGAAACTCCCAAACTCACTAGTACATGGCGTTTCCCATACTCCAATCGTTCCTCGTCAACCTCTTCCCCCACCATCCTTTCCTCCAGGAACTCTGGTAGTCAATGTCGATGCAGCGTGGGACTCCAAGTCCAAGTGCTGCGGCATAGGAGGCATATTCTCTGGTGAAAATACCATCGGTTTCCCGAACCTTAGTGAAGTTCACACACACGTTTCATCAGCACTCATGGCTGAAGCCATTGCTGTCCGTCTAGGGGTTGTTACTGCCGTCTACTCAAACGTCCGATCCCTGGCAGTTCTCTCTGACTCGCTAACACTCATCAAGCTGTTGAAGAGTGGTGGTACTCAGCCTGAACTTTTCGGTATCATGTTTGATATTTATCATTATCTGTCATATTTCGATGTTATCTCCTTTACCTTTATTTCTCGTAATTTTAATGGAGAGGCTGATGCTGTGGCAAAATCAAGTCTCTCCTTGCTTGTAATCAACCCTTTGGATGGGGTCTAAACTCTTTCAAGTTAATCTTATCGGTTTGACCAAAAAAAAAAAAAAAACAAAAAACAAAACAACACTAATTTGTTTACTTTTTGTATATAATAACCTTAATGTTTGTTTCGTAAAAAAATAAAAAAAAATAAAAAAATAACCTTAATGTGTTTTGTCTACATATATATTTTAAACAAAACCACAACTAACTTTGAACTGGTCCACGAATCTCCCCATATCCAGTTTAGGACCTTTCCACGTACATCAAATTGCAAATGGCTGCTTATGTAATGATAATGTTGAACTGGACAAAGAAATTTTGCATTTATATTTACTTTTAAAGAATTATAGTTCATATATAAATATATATATATATATATCCTCGTTGCCTTTAGATTTTCATATATTTATAAGTAAAATCAATATCGACGAAGATAAATATTATATAATACTTATTAGTTTTATGATTGCTAATTAAACAAACAAGACACTATGAGATGGTCATAAATCTGAACAAAAGTAATGTATCAAAAACTATGCAAACTATATAATTTATAGGACAATATCAATAAATTATTACTACAGTAATACCATTAACATCATTCTATAAGCTAAGAATGTGTCAAGTTTGGAATTCATCAACTTCTAATAATCTTGATTTATTTTCACATGTTCTGTGTTGTATAACTTTGCATTTAAAAGCTTGATCTATATATTTATCTTGTTTTCTGATCTTTTATATGTGTATTATGGTCTGGTTTTTTAAGTTTGGTTGATTGACTTCTATCCGATGTTGATGAATTCTAAATCCGATATATTTTTGTGTTGCTGATGGTATTAGTAATGTAACATATAATAGTTGATGCTTGCTGTAAAATGAATAATATAATATAATTTTGTCCAAATGTGTAAGCATATAGTGGTGTATTCTCGAATAGTTAACAATTTTTTTTCTTAAGTTTTGAATCGAGAAACGTTGTCTTGTCTATTACATTGTCATGATCATGTCTCTCTTTATTCTACAAAAAAAAAAAAATCAGTAGATAAATGTATTTTCTCATCATGATCTTGGAATATGCTGAAAGCTGGAGAATATAATTTGATCATTTATGCACGTTAATAATATGATGGGAGATGGGTGGCTAATCCTAAGTATAAAAGGGGAGATTGTTGATTCTTAAAATGACTACATAAAATAAAGAACATGCATTTAAAATGTTATCCGCCAAAATGTAACTATTAAACCTCGAACTAGTATACCGTCTGACTAACTATATTACATTCTACTCAGCCACTAAAATCATCTCCACCGTGCCATAAAAAAAATTAATCACTTATCAAACCATTAACAAAAAAAGTCAAAACAACTTACAAAATCACTAAGAAAAATGATTAAAAAGTACACGAATAATACGAACATTTTAAAAAGGTGATGTTATAAAAGTTACATGAAATATATGAATCATATATATAACAACATTTCTTAATACCACAAATATAATTTTAATATTAAAACATATGTCAGATTTAGAAATTTGGAATCATCCCGTAGAAATTTATTTGAAAAATAAATCAAACACATATCCAAATGATCAAAAAAAAAAAAAAAAAAAACAAACACAGATCAAACATTCAAAATATAATGTTATACATCCAAGCAAATTAATAACATGTTAAAATATATTAAAATATGTTAAGCATCATTGGAAATTCTCAGATCTCAAACCCGTTACATTTTTATGTCTATCAAAATTATATTAATGCTGTTAAAAACATAACACATAATTCAGGAATCTTGTCATATAATTCATACTTGTGTAAATTTTAATACATTATTTTTGTTAAATGTGTAATCATCTGGTGACGTATTATTTGTCTAATAAACAATTTTCTTTTCAAGAAACTACTATGAGAAACAGAACATACATAATAAAAAAAAAGTCTTATTCTTTAAGTGACAAAGCATTTGTGAAAGCATTATGTTTTTAATTATTTAATTAATAATATTTAGGAAAAATGTTTAGAAAATGCAAATGTTTTTCAAATACTTTTTGGGTAATGTTTTTATATGGAACTTTGGTAAATCCTTTACATTTAGGGTACATATTATTAATAACTAGTAATCGGTCCGCGCTACGCGCGGAATATACCTTACTTATTATTTAAATTTTCAAGAATTTTGTAAGCTTTTGTTTGTTGTGTGTTAGTTTTGTAGATGGAAGTAATGTATATGATAATGATGTACGCATTTTAAAAATGTTTTGTGGGAGGAGTTGATTGCAAGAGCTAAACAGGAAGAAGAATTAGATGTGATATGAGTGAGTTTGTAGGTTTCCAAAGCATTTTTGGTGAATTTTATTTGCGAGAACAGTTTGAATGAGAGAAGTGTATGGCGAAGATATTTTAAAAAACAAATCAATACATTAGTATACCAATTGATCGTCTTATTTATTTCCTCTCAGGTCTGAGATGTTGATCAGTGTGGAGCTATGTACCTTAACAATCAGAAAGATAAAAGACAAACATCTTAAGTCGTGACGTTATTGTTCTTAAAGATAATAACGTTTTGAGGATACTCAAGAAATAGATTCTTTCCACGGTTGAACTTTTTTTCTAAACTCAAAAAGAATTAAAGGTAACAGAGTTCGTCCATTTATTGGTTATCGCTCTTAATCTATTGTTGTTGATCTATTGATTCATAAAATTCTCTGTTTTGTTCTTGATACGACCAGAGAAGAAACGATGCCGAGTAGGAAGAATAGAGGGAACACCCAGTGGACGGGCTAACTCCGGTTATCGTCTTGGCTTGTATCACCGTCTTCATCGTTTCCATGCACATCAACGACTGCCCCCAAGACAGCCGTTCGCTGGAGCTAAGAGAGATTGCGTTGCAAGGTTTCTCCGTAGGTTCTCGTTCCAGCCACTCAGAGAGAACCCTCTCTTAGACTCATCTTCTTCATTGTAAGAATTATATATGTTTCAGCAATAAGAGTGTCGATCTTTTTCCTCCAAAGAGTGAAGGTTTTGATCAGTCTGATCCTTTACTGCCTAACAAATCAGGTTCAGGCTTGTTGTATATTTCAAAAGTGTCCTTCATTCATCATTATTACCAAGTTTGTTTTGTTTTTTCTCTGTTTGACCCTTTAACGCTTTAGAATTCAAGTTCAAACTTGTGGTTTCAGATCGGAGAAGATGAGAGCTTTGGAATGGAGCAAAACCGTGAATGGTAACAAAGCCCACAAAGATACAATTGTCACCTCCTTGTAAAACTATTAAGCTAAGTGGACACATGAGGAGAGATGAAACCCAGTTAGTTTTTGTTTAGTGTAAACACATTTTGATTCTCATCCTCGTTTGCATCTGAACTTTTTCATCGATACGGTAGTTGAAGTGAGATTAATGCGATTACACATTGATCTTATTTTGGATGTGGAGATATTTTAAGATTTTTTGCTTTGTTTATATAATGTTAACTAAAACTTAAACTGTCTCAAATGTACTGCTATTTTTTAAATTCTTTTATTGATCGAGAAACATGTTATTGATCGAGAAACATGAAACTAACACCAAACCAGATATCAAATTAGACTTGTTTTTCTTTATTTTTGTGCCAGGTTACGTGGTTGATATATAATATTTAAAATTAGTTGAATAAAGTGTTAGATAAAATTTAAAACAATGTTTGATTTGCGAGTTAAACTCGTGGGCGTGTACAATATGCATGTAACAATTGTTTTGATTGTTGTAATACTACGAATGTTTTGTTAAAAATTATTTGACTCACCTTATCTTTGCGCTCAGTGTTCCTTTTGTACATTTTTGTGCTCTCTGGTTAGAAAACCCGTTTTCTCAAATCGACCCTTTAGAAGTTTCTGTTGGAACCATTTGCCTAGGGTATTAAAAGTTCAGACAGTTGCAAACTACACTCCAGAAAGTCTGTAGAAGTTCAGGCAGTTGCAAACAACATTTTTTTTCTATCATTTAAGCATGGAGATTATTACACTCTGGTCAACCCAACTTTTTTAACAGAACGCGTGTGGCTCTTCTCCCTCTTTGGCCCACTGAATAACCTGCAAACAGAATAAATAAAGATAATGCATATAAATAAAGACGTTTGAGAGAGAGAGAGAGAAGAATGCAACATATGGCTCGACAATACTTTTTCGTGTTTTGTCCCAAACTATATAGAACCGTAACCTGTATACTGTCTATTCCTCTTTGGAAGACTGAGACCCTTAATTCACATAAACAAAGAAACACAAATGATTGTGGTTGAAGTTTCTCAGAATAGTAAATCTAACAATACTTTTAATTCTGACAGAGGCTAATATCACATCCCCGTGTATCTGTTGTAACTTGTGTATAAGATAATCATAAACCGAAACGATGCATAAGATCAGAACTTCAACAACTGCACTGTTACCTGCCAAATGGACTGACCTGTCTTGGTTCTTTCTCGGTTGCCTCAACAGATACATTTTCACATGTAGCTGTTGAGAATTGTCTGAACCTTTCATGTAAGTATGCCCATCCAGAACAGTTCTCTGAAATCAAATAGAAATGAGTCGCTGTGATTCATCAAACAGTCAACACGAAATTTCAAAGAGACAACTATTATATACATGTATATCTCTGAGTCAAATTCTACAAAACCATAACCGCTTGAAACATTTTTCACATTCAGTATACGCTTATTATCTGCTTATATGGAATAAAACAAAAAAATATTAAAACAGAATAATGGTTAAAACTTAAAAGCAAACCATTCATTCATGTATCAGCAATGAAAAAAGGTTACCTTAACATGCAAAAAAAAAGTTTACTGCATTGTTTTAAAGGATTGAGAGGATGGTTTTGAGAGAAGGAAGGTCACCTTTTTATACTCGCATGACCGCCTTGGAGAAGACAAACTCGCATTGAAGGCTAGATCGTGGTTGATGGATTTAAGAAGGGTCTAACAACGATGAATCTATAACTGGGAGCGTTTCGTATTTCTAATAAGAATATCAAAAGGCGCATATCGACTGATCGTATCAAGCTCTCAAACTGCGGAGACGAAAACTGGGATGAACCCTAAATCTCTGCAACATGACGCCTATTGAGAGGCTTAAGGGTGATGTCTGTCGGGCTGGGTCCCTTGAGATTACTTAAGGCCCAAACTCTAATCGAAGCCCACATCTATTATAGACTCACGTTAATGAAATGCAGCCTTTTGTAAATGGGACAGGTGTCGTGCTCTCCTCTTCTTATTTGATGACGTGTCTTCTCTAAGAAGAGAGACGAGGTCTTCTTTATAATAATAGATAGATGCCTCTTCAAATGCTCTTGAAGTCAATACATACCAACAAAGTTTCCCTTTAATCAACAGAAATTGCACCCACTAACTACAAAAAAAAAAGTTTCCCTTTATGAATCCGTGTATGTTTAAAGTGTTTGTAACATTTGATTTATGTCGTGGCCAACAAACCGTTCATACGTTGTGACTGATTGTCGATGTCGACGTGACACCATTTGCTTTATTAAACGTCAACAATATCTCCTTTTATACGCATTTCAAGTCAAGATATGCAAAATATAAAAGTATTTAATTTACGAATTACATAATATCATAATACTTACTTTTTATGTATATTAGCAAATTCTTAAAATGTCTTATGAATTGTATTATTGCTGGAGCATCTAAGCTGTCAGAAACTTGTATTCACGTATAGATACAGCTGGGGAATCCATATTTATATAGTTCATATCTTTCAATCTGAATTCTCACATAATTAATATAATTTAAATATGTATTACTGGCTGTTTTCCTTCTCTATCTTCGGCAAGCATATACTTTTCTGATATGGTTAATATACAAAATTTGTATTTCTTTATCTAACAATTATATTTCGTTGTCTCATCATCCTAAGAGATATGTTATATTCAAAACGTAATAAATATACATACTTTTCAAATTAAAAAAGAAGCGTAGAAATTCAAGAGCACTACTTGGTGGACTTTTGTACAGCTATAGAAGATTATGTGGACTCTCCGCACGAGGCTTGAAAACCATACCTATATATAGAAGTCTACACTCAATTGATCAGCAACTCATATTAACATAAATCTAAATGAGATCGTGAGCCCCTTTTTGGCAGCTCGTTTTTTTTTCTTTTGGAAACACTCAGTAGATATTGCTTGTTATAATATCTTCTTAAATATAAGTGTAGATATTGCTTGTTATATGCTGGACATGTAATAACATCTTCCCTAAGTAGTGGATTATTTCTTGACAAAAAAGAAAGTAATGTCTAGTCTAGTTTATAAACAAATAAATATTGTCTTGTTGAGTCATGGTCCAGTTCAAGTGCATAGATACGACTCTCGGGTATCAACTTTCAAGTCAACCAATTTCGAATAAGGACACTTTAGTATTATTTGCTTACATCATGCATTAAATCATAGATAAGAGATATGATGTATATGTGATGCATTAATTAATACAAAGGAAAATTATTATCTTCCATTCTTGGCCTTTTTAAGATTCTTTTGGAAATAGCTATTCTAAAAATTTTGTTTACAAACACAAGGATAGCTACTTGACAGTTCAAATAGATCACATTTTTCATTTCACCGACATATATGTGTGTAAAATCACATTGAAAATGGAAAGTAGAAGTCAAATTAAATCATATTAGAGTCCAAATTGCCGAGCTGCGGAATGTTATGGTCACATATGATGGCTGCCTTTACTTCCAAAACTTGCCCCACTTCACCATTTGCTGCTTCTTCAATTATTGGTCCTTTTTCTAACAATTGATATGTTGAGGTAATATCGACTATTAATTCGTCTTTTTTCTTTTGACAAAACACACACATACACTAAAATAAGGTATACTAATCAAACGTAGGTTGTTTTTTTTCATTAAATAAAAATATGTTCATATTGTTATATAACGATGTTTCCCATATTCTTTGAAACTACATATTTCTTTATTTAAAAGCATGATACATGCTATAAGCCTCACAATGAGAAACTTTGAAAAAAAACTGAGAAACTTGAGTACAGAAGGAAAGTAATACTAGTAAAGTGATTATTATTATTTTTGAACACATACTAGTAAAGTGGTTAAAAGAAACCTTTTAACAAAATAGTATAGAAAGTTAAAAACCCGATGTTATCCTATGTAATATAATTGCGTCTTAAGTCTATATATAGTTGCATCTATATTATTTCCACCCATCTTCTTTAACAAAGCATCTCGATAGTCCATAAGATTAAAGATTACCACGAGTAATAAAGTCTAAGAATTAAGAATTTATTATTTATGTCGGACCTGTACTGGACCATACTTTTAGTACCATGGAAAGGCTAGAGTCGATTTCCATATGGCAAACAGAAAATATCAACGGGCTTAAGAGCATCATTATTGGGGTTTCTCTAGTGGGTTTTTTTAAGCTATGAGACCCATGAAAAGTGTAAAGATCGGTTACAAAAACTATAGATTAAGAACCGGTTTTTATGGATTTCTTACACTGTTCACGGGTCCCACTGACACGTGGCGGCTCACGATTGGTTCACTTTAAAAAAAAAATAAAAAAAAAAACAAAAAACTCTAACCACAACCAAAACGCTCCTGGAAATCTAGAAATAGATTAAACGGGTGTTTGACAGCTCACGAAGATGACATATATTTTCTAATTACTTGGTTTTTGTTGTTGTAATTTGACTAAAAGAGTCTACAAGTACAAGCAAGATGTTTTGACGATTCATAGTCTTCATAACAGTGATTGCTCTCGTAAGCCAACGACTTCTCGACTGATTGTTGCTTGCAAGTATCTCCATAAATATCATATTTGAATACTATAACAAAAAAAAATTGCAGGAGTCTTTTAGTATAGTTGTTAGAATGATTAATTTACCTCTTACCATCTTGAAGAATCAAGACATGTGGTCTTGGACTGTTGTGTGTGTTGACCCGGCTTCTCTAAGGAACATTAGAGCATGAACATTGGGGGTATCTTAAAGGGGATCTTAACCAAAAAGTAGTGGTGGGTCCCACCATTTTCTTTAAGAACTTCCTCTAAAAGTTTTTAATTAAGATATGTATCTTACACTGTTTCGTGGGTCCATTGCCACGTGGCGACCCACGATTGGTTTGTTTTAATTTTTTTTTTTTTTTTTAAAAATGGGTAAAAGTAAAAAAAAAAAAAGAATAAGATACCCTTAAGGGTATGTGCAATAATCATGCCCTTAGAGCATCATTATCGCGTGCACCTTTTAGTGGGTATCTTAATTTTTTTTTTTTTACTTTTTGTCTTTCTTAAAAAAAAATATTAAAAAACCCACCAATCGCGGGCCGCCACGTATCGTTGGGGTCCGCGAACAGTAGAGAAAATCTATAGATAACGTCTCTTGTTTTACCTATCTAGAAGACGGTTTGTATATAAAAAGTGGGACCCCCTAGCATAAAATACCCCTTTTTTAGCCCGATAATGATGCTCTTATTTCTTTTCTTTAAGGAACCTTAGTGTAGTACTTAATATATTTCAACAATGAACACATTTTGATTAAAAAATAAAAATAACAATGAACAAATAATTGTTATCAGAAGATTAAAAATATTTCGTTAGATTAAACCTATTATTTTCAATTGTGAAAAAAAAATCATTAATTAATCAACTTACTTTAGTTAGAATCTCAAATTATGCATATACTAGGTAGTTTGTTTTCTGGTTTTATACGTGAAGAAAAAACATGCACACGTACGTGAATAGTCATAATCGAAAGCTTTTAAGCTACACCAAAGGATTCAAATAAGAGAACATGTGTTACACAAAACTGCTGCTCTTGTAACACCTTTAATCGCTAATATGATATTTTCAGTTTAGCAAAAAAACATGCGCTACACTGTGTTTACCTTTGTTTTAGACAAAAATAATAATAATTTACATATGAATATGAGGTTCCTTTGGCCCTCATCAACTAAAGTGGAAGTACCCCCATAACTCGCATTATTGGATAAGCTATGTCTCAACCTCAAAGCAAGGAACACCGTACGCAAATTAAATGAACTCTACAGTTGTTTTATAAAGGAAAATAGGAAACTAATACAGATTTTTTGGCTAGACATTTATTGTATCCAGTGCCACTGATCCGAATCTGTAAAGTAAACTGTGTAAACTGCGGCTATGGTGTGTATTATCTTACCCCATATGACATAAATATATTATAGCTGCCCGCTTGGTTGTTTTTCATTTATTTATCAGGACAGTAGGTTACAGAAGGAAAATGATTTTAAATTGAAATAAATAACACTATTTGCACCGTTTATGTGTTCAATCCCAATATCAAGTCGACACCAACAGAGTCAACAATCTCACATGGACAACAATATTTTTCAGTGTGGTCGTCCTAATTGTTGGTAGAGTAAATCCAAACAAGGTCAATATAAAACTGTACTGAATAATTACATATAAAAACGAAA
>CAJHQP010012004.1:0-13444 GCA_905132765.1 Moricandia arvensis
TAGAGTGAAAATTAAGTAAATGACAGTGATTTTGACATAATGTAAAAACTAACATTTATACCATTATTTATCCGGTTATACCCTTTCACTTTGCCATTAACCGGTAAAAATGTGTTCTATGGAAATAAGTTATCCAAATCACACGTTTATTGGCCACATATATATGCACTAACTGTTATATTCTATATTGTTGAAATAGTATAGAATATAACCCCACCCACAATACACACTACTAAACATTATCCAAACCCCAACTCCTATATATTAAACCCTAAATCCCAATCTAAACCCAAACCCAAATATAAGCTATAATATATATTCCACATGAAAGAACAAGGAGCTATCCACAAGTTTATTAAGCTCATAAATATGCATCGAGTGTTTTATTTCATATCGTCGAAGAAGTATATGCTTAAATCTCTATTCACAATCCCTAAATACTAAACATTACCCGAACCCTAACCATAAATACTAAACCCTAAATATAAACCATAAACCCAAATATCAACCATAAACCCAAATAGAATGAAACAAATAAATAGTATAGTACATATTAGAGAAATTATAAAATATCTATACTTGTATGTAAGAAGTTAATGTTGACCGAAACCTCAACTCATATGTGGCTATAAAAAACATGATTGTACTGTAATAAAACTTTCTCTTGCTGGATATAATATAGTCGACGAATCATCATTTTTTTTATTCTTATAACATAATGGGGAGTCAAATTACGCATATAACAAACATCACTCAATTTATTACTAGATATATAAACTTCATTTCTTAAACATGTCAGAAAAGAATAATGATGTCAACAGTAAAAACGATGATACAAAATAAATGAAAACTTTATTTTTCATGTACAATACATAGTATAGACACTATACAAATAGTACATAATAATAATATAATTGTAGATCATATCCTTACCTTCTCCATAAATACTAAACTTTAAATCATATTCACTAAACTCTAAACTCCAAAATAAAATAAAATATTTACTTATAATATTTTAAATAAAATACAAGGCTGAAATTAATATACTATATTTTGTAATATTAAACTATACTATACTATAATTTATTCTCACTAAATATAGTATGGACGACAAGTCATCTTCTACATACTCTTCTTTTTCCTAATACAACGACAAAAATTGACTGGTCCACCATCAACATTTTCACCATTATTTTTGCATAATACTCTGAGATCTGCAATGGCAAAAGCTCCATAACTAAAAAACAGATTATAAAAATAAGAAGACGAAAACAATTGCTTTTTGGTTTCTCTAGTACAGTTACTGATAACAAACACCATTGGAGGAGAAGATAACACAAAAATATTAGTTGCTAAAATAGAAGCAAATAAGTATTTGTCATAACAGAGCATCGATCTGTAAGGAGGAGAAAGAAAAAAAATAGAAGAAGTTAACCGGTCATTTACAAAGGGTATTTTGGCATATATTTCATATAATATGTTGAATATCATGGTCAACTTTTTTTTTAGTTAGATACCTAATTATAATTTGTTTGATAGCTATTAGATGCAATTTTTATTAAATAATCTGTGATAACACGTACGGACAGAAAATACTGATGACAGTGTTCAATCCAATTCATAAATACTGATGCTACGACGCTAAGGCCCATTAAAAATAAAAGCTTGTCGGTTATATCCATGTTTGGGCTTTCTAGATTAACAGGAGGCTGACAAAGCAAAAAAGTGTGAGTCATCTTAAATAGTTATACGGGGCCTCGCCTAATAGCGTGTTTGCGTCAGGGGCGGGAGTTTTGTGAGCACACACACTTTCTATTACTCCCTCCGTTTATTTTTAATTAAAGTTTTAGGAGAAATTTTTTGTTCTAAATTATTTGACATTTTTAATTTTTTATATAAAATTTATTAGTAATTAATTTTAGATGACCAATGATATAATAGCTTCTATTTTATTATTGGTTGTATTATGGTTATGTAAACAATTAATGATGTTTTTGTTTAAAAAATGATAAAAAATTAAATGTTTTTTAATTTACGTGCATAATTCTAGAACATTAAATAAAAAAAACTACGGAGTATTTTTTTTCTGTCCGAAAAAGCATAAACAGACAAAAAAATGAGGAACCCACTTGCATAGCTTCTCCATACGCGAATGAAGCGCGTGACTCCCACTCTCTTCGGTCTTTTGTTCTCCGTGTCTGTGCCGAGATGAATTTGTTTGGTCGTTAACGAGTTGATTTTGTTTCTGTTTGGTCGTTAAGGAGTCTAAGTTTGATTTTTCTTTGAAGAAAACATTTGAAACGAAAATCACAACAAAGTTACATTTGAATTCGAAGAGAATTCACACACACCTCATTTACCGTTGACATTATAAATGGAATTGTTCTGTAGACTTTCGTATCAATTTGTTTGATTTTAAATGGCTATTTACATCAAACATCATGGTTTGTTGTACCTAACAAAGTTTTTTTTTGGTTATGGAATGCTGAAATTTGTTAGGAATCTGACTCTATAAAGCAGTTCCACTACCAAAAACAACAAATCTCAAAATAGATATAGAAAACAGTTAAACTAGATTTAGTTAGCCAAGAAACCGAAAGAAAATTAATTCATTAACCGAAAAATTAAAAATTAGAATAATATCTTAGTACAAACCTAAAAAAATATTTGTCATAAAAATAAATTTTTTTAATAAAACAATTAAAACAAACTTTACTAAATAGTGTAAATATACATTTATATCATTTGTGTTAATTAATCTAAATTTATGGTTTAGAATTAGGAGATTGAGTTTTGGAAGTGAAGTTTAAAATTAAAAAAATATTAAAATTTATAAAATAAAAAATTTATATTTTACTCATTTTGTTCTGTGAAATTTATTGTTTTGATAAAAAATTTAAAAATGTATTTGTCAGATTTGTCTATTAAATTAACATCCCGCCAAATATCATATTTTCTAATAAAAATGTAACGAGTTAACAAAAAAGAAAAAAGAAAAAAATATATTGGACGAAACGTCGTCACCTCCTGAAGCGCGTGGGAGGTTCCAACATCTTTTGTGATTTTCCATATAAAGACAGTTCTAAAACCGAACCAACTTAACAAAATCGCCTCTCTCTCTTTTCTTGTTGCTTATCCATTCTCTCTCTCTCTCTTCCTTAAATCCATTGTCTCGAATTCGAGAACAGAGCCTTTTGATTCGAACCCTATCTCTCTCTTGTTCTGTCTTGGTGGATCAAAGACGGATTTAAAAAATGACAGGCTTCTCTCTGTCTCTTATCGTGTCAAACTTATCAAACGTCGCCTCGTATCTGTCTCCCATCTTCGAGACCATCCCGTCGAAGGTTGTTCCAGTGCAGATAGAGAAGGTTGTCTCTCTTGTCTCTCGCACCGGCAGAGATTTACAGCGTTACGATACCGCAGGTTATCGTCAAGTCGTCGGGTACGTCAAAACGTGTTGAAGAGTTTCCACATTTTGAGGACTATATCTATCGCTTCATTTCAGAATCTCATTTTTATAAAAAAATATATATTTGCAGATGCGTACCGTACAGATACAAGAAACAACAAGGCAATGGAACTGAGTCCAAAGAGATTGAACTTCTCCTTATCAGTGCTCAAAAGGGGAAAGGAATGTTATTCCCAAAGGGAGGTTGGGAGATTGATGAGTCTATTGGAGGAAGCAGCTTTGAGAGAGACGATAGAGGAAGCTGGTGTGACCGGAGAGCTTGAAGAAAAGCTTGGGAAATGGCAATACAAGAGTAAAAGACAGAGCGTGATTCACGAAGGTTACATGTTTGCGTTGCGTGTTAACCAAGAGTATGAGCAGTGGCCTGAAGCGGAGACTAGACAAAGGAGGTGGGTTGGTTTGGATGAAGCGAGAGAGGTGTGTCAGAATTGGTGGATGAGAGAAGCTCTTGAAGCATTTGTTAACCTGAAATGTAATGCCGAGGAGGAGGTTGAGGTTGAAGCTAATGATGTTTAGGGTTTGGTGGAACTGAGGTTTTAGACTTAGAAACCTGTACACAGGGATAATCTGAAGAAGGTTCATGGGGGATTCTTCTGGTCACAAGCATCTCTCTGTGTGTTGAGAGTTGTGGAAAAGTTTTGATTGTTTGAAGATCAGATGTCACTATATACTCTTTCTAATTTTATTTATTCTTTTTATATGTTATTATTCATTCATTCTTTGATTGTGAATAAAATGCTAGACAGGTTCGTTTTCTATGATATACTCTATAGCTATGCGATGATCAGGTCAGCTTCACTAAGAATACATTTAGTGAAATAAGTTTCTGCCCAAAAGACTGGTATGAACGAGTTTGGAATGTTTTTAACTTAAGTTGGGTAAACCACTTATTTCCACACCAGAATTGTTATATAGTAACAGTTCCACATAATTTTTCATGCTCGTTATAATTGCACACACGCTAAATATATAAACCTATTTACCCATATTTTTAAAGATTGAAACTTGAAACCACGAAATGTTACTGGTTTAGAATCTAAACTAATATCAAACCAATTAAACCAATCAAATCAGTTGGTATCGAACTGAAATTAAAACCCGACTCAACGTCATATCCAAATAGAACCCGTCCCAACTCTTTAATAAGATGTTGGTTTATGTTCTATTTGAATATCATGTCGGGTCAGGTATTAATTTCAGTTCTATATCAAATAGTTTAATTATTTTGATATCGGTTTAGATTCTAAACTAAACTAAACCTTCATATGTGTAGTTTTGAGTTTTGATCTTTGAAAATGGGTAAATAGGTTCATATATTTATAATGTATGTAATTATGTTCATATACTTAAAATGTGTATAATTAAAATGAACATGAAAAATGATGTGAAACTGTTACTATATAATACTAGATCATTTAACCGCGCTACGCGCGGATATATATATATATATATATATATATATATATATATATATATATATATATATATATATATTGATGATTTAATATAAATTGTATGATGATTTAATTATTAGACATAAATAATTTACAGATTTTTCTTCTTGTTAACATATATTTAAAGTATTATGTCATTTTAATATTGTTTTGTGCTAATTTTATTTATATATCTATTCACTTGTTTTATAAAAAGTATAAGTTGTGTTATAAATATATTGGTATCATCTTTTTGTCATCATTGGTATCGTTAATAAAATATAAATTTCACATTTTAAATATTATAATGATTTTTGGTACAAAAAAACTATAGTATAGTATTGTAATTAGTTTTAGTATGCCTTTTAAATATCTCCAAATTTTAATTTTAATTTTAATTTTTAAAAATACCCACAAATGTATGATTTTTATATTTATTGTGTACATTTTTGTATATGCATGAATCTTATTATCTTTTTAAAATGTATATTAGATAGTATTATATTTATATTTGAAATTTAATATCACAATAATATTTAATGGACTTTAGTTTATATTAAATAGCTTAATTTTTAGATAATAAACAACAAAAATAACTATAATTAATTTAATTAATTCTAAGTAATATTTTATTTCAGAGATATATAATATAAAAATCTAAAGTATTAAATCTCTTGTTCTACCTCATGTTATTAACTATATATATTTGGTAGTAATAAAATAGATATGATTATATAATACATGAAAATATATAATATTTTAATTTTGCAAAAATATATTTTGGTGCACATTTACGATAAAATAAATAATATTTTTATGTTCATAGTCTTACATAAAAATTTGTAAGAATCTTTGAAATTGTTATAACATTTGTAAATATTTTCATAGTTGTTAACTGCCTATAGAAACTTTAGTAGATCTATTTAAAAGTATATCCGTTTGTAAATATATTAAAAAATGGTATAAGCATATAAGAGAACTGAGTGAAGTATATTTTGGAGAATTAACAAATTTGTTCGTCGATGAGGAGCATTTCGAGACCAATAAGGGTCTTCGTAGTTGGATTTCGAGCCTCCAAGCAATGGATCAAACGAAATCATCGGCTTCATGAGGTCCCAGTGAGATATCTTTGAAGAACATAACTTCCTAGGAATTAGCGGAGGAGACATGAGACTTTCCGTTTGGTTTTCATCGCCATGGCTTGAGATTAATCACTTTGTTTTCTCGGGTTTTGGTTTTTAGCAATGTAAAAAAGGATAATATATAAAGAATGAAAAATGGTGGGAGACGAAAGGAAATCATTAGTTGTTGTTTAATGCCAAAAGAAACGCATAATAAGAAGAAGTGAAGAAGACGCATGAGAGGTGGGAAGAAGAAGAACTGAGAACTCAGATCGCTTGGTAAAGCAATAGGGTTAGAGTTTTCGTATTTGGGTCAAGACAAAAATCGGGATGGACTAAAGAAAATTAGGGATGAGTCAAGATGATGCACAAGGGTTTTCGTTTTTGGGCCAAGACAAAAATCAGGATGAGCCAAGACAAAATCAAGGATGGGCCCAGATGATGCACAAAAATCGGCCCATAGCCCATAAAAGCAAGATGACGTGGCAATTTTAAAAATTCTGATTGGCTGATTTTTTGTGCTGATGTGGACAGCCTCCCTACTCTTCTTATTACCCTTTTAGTATTCTCCAAAAATAACTATAATTAATTTAATTAATTCTAAGTAATTTATTTGAGAGATATATAATATAAAAATCTAAAGTATTAAATCTCTTGTTCTACCTCATGTTATTAACTATATATATTTGGTAGTAATGAAATAGATATGATTATATAATACATGAAAATATATAATATTTTAATTTTGCAAAAATATATTTTGGTGCACATTTACGATAAAATAAATAATATTTTCATGTTCATAGTCTTACATAAAAATTTGTAAGAATCTTTGAAATTGTTATAACATTTGTAAATGTTTTCATAGTTGTTAACTGCCTATAGAAACTTTAGTAGATCTATTTAAAAGTATATCCGTTTGTAGATATATTAAAAATGGTATAAGCATATTAGAGAACTGAGTGAACTATATTTTTGGAGAATTAACAAATTTGTTCGTCGATGAAGAGCATTTCGAGACCAATAAGGGTCTTCGGTAGTTGGATTTCGAGCCTCCAAGAAATGGATCAAACGAAATCGTAACTCGGCTTCATGAGGTCCCAGTGAGATATCTTTGAAGAACATAACTTCCTAGGAATTAGCGGAGGAGACATGAGACTTTCCGTTTGGTTTCATCGCCATGGCTTGAGATTAATCACTCTGTTTTCTCGGGTTTTGGTTTTTAGCAATGTAAAAAAGGATAATATATAAAGAATGAAAAATGGTGGGAGACGAAAGGAAATCATTAGTTGTTGTTTAATGCCAAAAGAAACGCAGAAGAAGAAGAAGTGAAGAAGACGCAGGAGAGGTGGGAAGAAGAAGAAACTGAGAACTCAGATCGCTTGGTAAAGCAATAGGGTTAGAGTTTTCGTATTTGGGTCAAAACAAAAATCGGGATGGGCTAAAAAAAATTAGGGATGAGTCAAGATGATGCACAAGAGTTTTCGTTTTTTGGGCTAAGACAAAAATCAGGATGGGTCAAGACAAAATCAAGGATGAGCCCAGATGATACACAAAAATCGGTCTATAGCCCATAAAAGCAAGATGACGTGGCAATTTTAAAAATTTTGATTGGCTAATTTTTTATGCTGATATGGACAGTCTCCACACTCTTCTTATTACCCTTTTAGTATTGTAAGATTTTATGGTATGAAAATATGTCGTTTAAATGTTACATATAGGGATTATCTGTCATCGAACTACTAGTAAACTCCACTAAAAGTACAAGTCCAGATTTTTCAAATAATTGTAATTTTTTTTGAACTTAAAAACTAGACATGTTACTTAGATAAACATTTCAACTCAAACCCCACACACGTCTGATAATACGTTAAGAATTGTATTGCAGAACCTCAGCTTAGATTATTTCTACTAGACCACATGACCAACATTTCTAGTCTCGACTGTGAACCCACCACAACAGATTACTCAGAGAGTTACCATCATCAAACTCATGTAGTCCTCGAATCTTCTCTAACGCTTCTTATTTGTCGTAAACACTTTCCAAAGCATATACGAACCCTTTCCAGCCATCTTTAACGCCGTCTCTCTTCACCGCAGGTAAAGTCCACTTCACAAGCTGCTTCACGAATTTCACATCGGAGAAGAGGACTTCAGATACCGGAATCAACGGTAATAACTGTTGACCAAGCCGACACTCTTTCCACTCCCTATCCCCGAACCATAGGCTACTGTCTCTCTTCGTCGACCATAATACACCAACCAAACGATTCTTGGCCGTGAAATCTTTTGGGTATATAATGTTGTCTTCTTTCACCTGCACACCAAGGAAGAAAAAACAGTGGTCAAATTTGAATACTAGCTACTATTCCAGCAATTCGGTTTGAACCTGGTTAACAAATATTTAATGTATCTTGATTTATTGGTTTGGTTTTTTTTTCTGGTTGACCCGAAATATCATGTGGATTGAGATCTAACTAACTAATCTTTGGAGACATCTCCATCGGCACCTGACCACATGTGGAATTAGTAATTTCACAATAGAGAAGAATCGTTCTCTGTCTTGAACCAATATGAAACCACTGGACGACCACAAAGTGGTTCTTTCAAATTTGTTTCTGGTTTTTAGGATATGGTTTAGTGGAAACCAAAACCGAAACACAACCATCTAACAATTGTAGCCAAGAAAAATTAACCTGATCCAATTTCAACAATTATATATCCAAACAAAACATAGCTAGATTCAGACCCATGAATAGAAATTAGAAAATTGATTGGTAATTTTTGTCAAATAAAGCTTCAATTAAAAAGTAGAAACTCAACTAATCATTCCCTAAAAATATAATTCCGTGATGCACTTCCTAGTTACATAAGTTATTCAATTTGTATTTGATTTCTAAGCCAAACAAACCGGATAAAATCTAAGACACAACCCAACTCAGTTCCTAAACATAGTTGGTTCGGTTTATTCGAATGATTGGGTTTAAAACACGTTACCTGCCACCACATTTTCGAAGCGTGGATCTCAAGCGACATGATCGTGGAAGCCACCGCAACAAGACTTACATCACCATACGCTAAACCCAACAATGCAGCTGCGTAATAAGCATTCACAGCCTCGCTCGGCGCCACCTGATTCCTCCCATCGGCAAAAACCGTCAACCCACCCGCCCAAGAATGCAGCTTAAAAAAGTCAAAACATCTCACACGAGGGAAAACAGAATCAAAACCACCCAACGTCATGTAATCCGACATAAGAGTGTACGCATTAGATTTATATCTCTTCCCCCACAAAGGATCGATCTTCACAAGCACAGCGATCGCGTAAAGAAAGTAACCTAGATGATAATGGTGGTTGTTATAAATCCCGAACCCGTTATCTTCTCGTGCATTTCTCGCTCCTTGCTTTGTGATCAAACCTCCCCATTTAGGATCGTACACGAACCCGTTTGGTCCGAAGCTCCCGTCTAGCCACGGCTCGATCATGTCCTTTAGGTATTTACTTATAGCTGGAACCACATGGAGATAGGAGACTTCTTGTGCGATCAAAGCCAACCTCGCTGCTCTCGCTATCACTTTCCCGTAGTGATAAGACCAGCTCATCGAGATTTTAGCTGAGGAGTTTAACGCGATGACGTCTTTGATGAGAGCTGAGATGATCTCTTCGCGTGATGAACCTTGTTTCACTCCTTTGAGTGAGTGCCACGTCACTGGAACAGAGTCTGGTTTAAGAACCCATGAATCTCCGACAACACCTGTTAAGTCTCCGTCGATGCTTCTGTACTTGATGTTGTCTAGTACTGTGACTGATGATTCGTTGTCTTTTGATAAGAGCTTGAGATGAAGAGGGTGAGCGAGCATGAGGAGATCTCCTTGGCCTCTCTTCTCCCATTTATACTTTAAAGTGAATGGCTTTGTGAAGTCTGCGTCACCGGAGACTGGGTAAGAGCGACTGAACCGGTCGAGAACCGGTTTGAAATCTTGATTTGAGTTAGGTAACAGAGCGATTCTGATTAAACCGGAAAACTCGCCACGGCAATGAATCGAGGAGTTGTCGTGCTTGGTTAGGTTAAGAGGCGAGGAGGCGTAGATTAACCATGTTTGGTTGTTGTTGAGCTTGGCTGTGTGTTTTGTAGATAAGCTGTTTCCGGAGAAGGACACGAACTCGTGGCTTGTTGAGATTGTAATGGAGTTACATGAGACAGAGAATGTGATAAACGGGCTTCCTCTGACGAGGAAGAATCTTAGGTTAGAGAAAGGGAAGTCTAGAGTGACGCCAAGATCGCTGAAGGAAGTGATCTGATGAGTTTGCTTGGAGCTCTGGTCGGGTGAACCGGAGATGGTAATGTCTGGTTTGAAAACCTCGTGGAAGAAGTCTGAGTTATGAAAGAGAGATGGGTATGAGATGGAGAGTGAGGACTGGGACGGTTTGATGAGGTAAGGGTGAAAATACTCAGGCTCGTTTACTTTGTTGAGAGTGAAGTTTTGGAAGAAGGAGTTAGTAGGGAGAGGGTTTGAGAGGAGATGGTTGCTGAAGAAACGTGAAGGGTCTGGTAAAACAGAGGATTCGCATTTTGGGAATAGGAAGGAAGCGTCGTGCTTTGCTCTGGAGGAAGCCATTAATTTCTTGAGGTGGAGGAGGACTAGTCGTCTCTTGTGTGGCGTACTCTAGTCTTTCTTGGTTCCTTTTGAGAAGAAGATTTAGAAGACGTATCGTCGCCGAGAATGGGAATATACAGTGAAGAGCAATGATTTTTCCTTTCTCGGAAACGCATACTACTTCTCATGCAAGATGCCACGTGGCGCATTTGATCTCCCTCCCAAGAAAAAAGCATAACCTGACACAAATTTTGAAATAGAGGCCCATTTATACTAATGGGCCTAGAATGTTAGATGCCTGCCTTACACGAAGTTTCAGTTATCTGAAGTTCCTTCTGTTTTGTGCCTTCATAATCCCCTTATTATTAATAGAGAATCACTTTTAAAAACTAACCTTGATTTTGTAATTTATTTACATCAGTGCCATTATGCTGATGTGTCAAGCTCTCAAGACTTCTTAGCTAAGTTATGTAAAAACCCTTTTATTACTAGCAAATTTACAAGTAATGCCACTGGTGTAAAATAATTTTGTCCGACACAATTAGCTCATATGAATATTGTTATATACTCTCACAAAACGACATGAATCGCAACTAATAGTTCTTCAGTCCATTTGTACCTACGATTTTTTTTATTGTTCTGCTCATAGCCATCTTTTTCATAATATAGATGTTTATATAGTCGAACATATTACAAAGCTTAGCCACTGTTTAGGATATCATAAAACAAATTTATCAGCTTATGAGTATCAATTATTGTTCTGCTCATAGTCGTTTTTCATAATACAAATGTTTTTTCATAGGCGAACATATTACAAAGCTTAGCCACTGTCTATCACAGGAAACATACATGTAGTCTATCAACGACTGTTTCAGCAATTTATGTATTACAATGACTAACCTCGGGGTGCTTTTTATATTTCATGACGATGTAGCGTATTGATCATAAGTTTGAGAAAACTTGCGATAAATTTTTTAGCACCATGTTAAATATCGTTGGTTTAATGATAAGAGATGATATGGTTTACAGCTTTACCGATTTTTGGTTTTTGAGATTTGGTTTAAGTTTTTTAGTAGTCATTTACCTGCAGAAACATGAACTTGGATGATATGGCAGGTATATACATCCAATTAATAGTGAATATATATTTTTAGGGGATATAGGGGATTCGAAAGTTTCAAAGAAAGGAATGTTTGCATTAATGTTATGCGCATAGTTTAATGTAAATTGTTATAATTGGTAACTTGGATCACGCAATTATTGCCCTTTCGATTTGAATCATTCGATTTCATCTAAAATGAAGGATAATATTAATGACTAAACTTGGTTCTCAAGCTCAGCGGTGAATTCGCTTAAATTGGCCAAAATTTACTCCCTAATATAAATTGCGTATATACTGCTTCGCCATAACGCAAACATTTCTCATCAATGCGTTTGGGTACTATATAAACACAAGGTATAGGCCAAAGAGAACCATAAATTACTGAAATTGTGTTTTGTATTTAGGTGGCTTGAATCTGACATTCCTGAAATTTACGACTTCCTGTGTAAAAAGGCTTTACTTTAGTAAATAATTTTTGTATGTTTTATTTACAGAAACTGATAGCCTAAATCCTTTTTGCAGGATACCAATCAAAACATATTTATCATATTTGCGAAGAAACAATAAGCTCATATATTTAATTTATTTTGCGTTACAATTTCTTCCAACTGTTTTTAACGTTTTTGAATTCTTGATTTGTTTATGTTTTCTACGCAATTTAAACTTCAGATATTCTAAGTATAATTTAATCTATTAAAAAACTATTACTATTACGTTTCATACCTTGGAAACACGAGCCAATGAATTAGATAATTCTCATTTTAGCTGCTGCATATTGTCTTTGTTGGGTAGGTGCCGCTGACAATGGCTTGATTTTAATCGCTATGTGAGCTAATTTAATGGTCTCCTCCGTCAATGTGAGTCACCTCCTTATGCCATTTCTCTTGCAAATAGTTCTACTTCAGAATAGCTAAAGTCTGTTTCAATTGATTTACTGACTCATCTTTCTCTCCCGTCCAATATCTGTTTGCAAACAAAACGATTTGAAACAGTATACACAGATCACTTAACTTGCGAGTACAACAAATATGTAAATCTAAAATTAAGAGAGTATTATCTCAGCGGCTACTCATACACGAAGATATAGAATGATCATAGTCACGGCAGATACACGTTTAATTGTAGGAGTTACACTGATCAGAACTAAAGACATATAGATAAAGAGGATCTTCAATTTCGTGAATGACTTTGTTTCTAAAGAATCGAAACTTTCCATCAATCTCAACTACATACTGAAATGTATCAAGCGGAATACAAGAAAGATACCTTTAGTTGGAAGAAAGTAAGAATCGATATAGCTAAGCATAAACCCTAAAATCTTCTTTCCAATCCACTTCTTTTTTAATAAGGAAAGCTTATCGTTGTCCAAATTTCTAAAGCTTCAGACAGATAAAACAAAAACAAAATCTTAAATAGTATGGGTTTTACATAATTGATCCAGGCCAATATTAAAAACGTTATTGCCCATAAAATATAGTTACTAAAATGAAATAATGTTAAAATAATCGTTTCCCACATATCGTATATTCAATACTAAGTAGTAAGCACTCTATTTTCTACATGTTTTCCACTTTCAAATTATACAATTATATAGTTTTAAGTAACTCTTTTATTCAAATGTTATCAAACCGATTGATAGTTATGAAACAAATAGGAATATTTCTTTTTTGACCAAAAAAAATAGAAATTTCACCCCGCGCAAGGCGCGGGTATCAACCTA
>CAJHQP010012005.1:0-13442 GCA_905132765.1 Moricandia arvensis
AATTTTATTATGTAAAATTAATAGCATTTACTTAATTTATATTCCAGATTTGGTTAGTACGCCAGACAAGCCCAAACCCCCCCCCCCCCCCATTAACCTACACTAGATGTTTTCAATTCAACGGTACAACAGGTGAACAAACATGGATGCAAATTGTTGCCCACGTGTACAACTCAGGACCAGAGAAAACTAGTGTCGCTGATTATGCCACACATGCATAACCTGCTAGAAAGAATGATTTTAGAAGGAAAAGTGCGGAATAAACACATTTGCTTTTGGAAAAAAAAAACTGGAGAGAATACAAATGGCAACGCGAGGACTGCTGCTGCTGCGTTCGTAATATGGAAGCACCCAAAGCAGCCCTTCTCTTCGATCTCTGTCATCGCCACCATTTTTGCCCCATTTTCAAGCCTCCAATCATCTCAAAAGGTAACCAAATCAGGGTTCGTCACCAAAAATTTGAAAAAGTGAAATTGGCATATATATATATATGATTCTCTTTGTAGGGTTTAGATATCAAATTAGGGCAATACAAGGAGCAAGTGTTGATCCCGTTACACAATTGAAGAACAACGATGAGCCAAAACCTGAGAATTGGAAAATCAAATGCTTTACGATGGGGATTGCCCTCTCTGTAATGCGTGAGGTCTTCGTAATAATAAGCATCTATCTCAAATGTTCATTACGAAATTTGTAAATATTTCTCTCAAACTTAATTGATCTGTTTCCGTTTTCTTGTCTAAAAGGTTAATATGCTTAAGGAAAGGAATGAGGAACATGGAAATATAAAGTTCGTCGACATCAGTTCCAATGATTATTCCCCGCAAGAAAATCAAGGGCTTGATTACAAAACAGTATTTGTTTATTTAACTTCTTCATTTGTACCATCCTCCGTTTTTAATGTTCTGGTTCGGATTTGATCGAGATTTTTATCAGGTTATGGGCAGATCACGCGATTCAGTCTGATGGAAATGTGATAACTGGTGTGGAGGTAAAGCTTTTGCATCATTGGTTACACTAAGGGATGTTATATAGGGTTATGATATTTAGGGTTGTCCTAGTCCATCTATATAATTTAAGAGTTCTAATCCTAATGCATTACTCATAAAGTATATAGGGATAATTTAGGACTGGGTTAAAGAATAAATGATTTTTGACAGGGTTGAGCCTATTAATTTTTTTGGTAAACAACAATATTCTAGTGTAGATGTTTTTGTAAACTATTTTGGTATAATATTAAAACTTCAAAAATTAATTTTCTTTCCAAAACTTTAAAAGTTGAGTTTTTCCGTTAAAATTGTGAAAACAAAGCTTTCTTCAAAATTCCAAAAATGTTTTTCTGCTAAATCGGAGTTTTTCACCAAACTCGAAAAAGTGAAATTTCTCTCCAAAACCGTAAAATCGAGTTTTTCACCAAAAACTGAAAAACGAGTTTTCCTGCCAAAACTAGAAATCGAGTTTTCCGCCAAAACCGCAAAATCGAGTTTTTTTTGGCCAAAACCGCAAAATTGAATTTTTCTCCAAATCCGAGTTTTCCCGCTAAAACTGCAAATTGAGTTTTTCCACATAATCAATTTTTTCCTCCAAGCCGCAAATCGAGTTTCCCGCCAAAACCGCAAAATCAAGTTTTTTCTCCATAATCGTAAATCGAGTTTTCCCGCCAAAACCGCAAAATCAAGTTTTTATACTAATCGAGTTTTTTCCGTAATATAGAGTTTTTCCACTAAAACCGCAAAATTGAGTTTTTCCGCAAAATTGTGTTTCCCGCCAAACCGCAAAATCGAGTTTTTCCGCCAAATCCGCAAAATCGAGTTTTTCCACCAAAACCGAAAAATTCGAGTTTTTCGCCAAAACCACAAAATTAGGTTTTTCCCGCCAAAACCACAAAATCAAAATTTTCCGTAAAATCGCAAAATCAAGTTTTTCTGTAAATCGCAAAACTGAGTTTTTCTGTAAAATATTTAATCGAAAAAACCATTTTATTTCATTTAATGTTAATGTATGAGATAATATATAATTTGTAAGTGATTATATTAAATTTATTAATATAAAATGATAAAGTGTCTTAAAAAATGAAAGGGTTCAACCCTACTTACATATGTTGATGGGTTCTAGTTAGAGTTCATTTAGGGTTTAGGGCTGAGCTTAAATTATATAGGGCCGGGTTGGGTGGGGTAACCCATATAATATCCCTAGTTACACTAAAACCCATTCTCATATTATATCAATGTTCTTTATTGGTGAAACGTTTTCAGGCATTTAGGAGACTGTATGAAGAGGTTGGGCTTGATGGGTTTACACTATCACCAAATTTGAACCAGTAAGCCTCTCTCTTCGAAGTTTGATTACACAGCGAATCTTTCCCCTTCTATCCTGTCTTGTTCTGCGTTCATGATACCATATGATTACTTGCAGATAGGGAAGGTAGCTGTGCAGTGTATGATTTCTGGGCTAAGTATCGACTTCAGGTCACAGGTATACTTCATGACGTGAATGATGCTTATACTTCATTCAAGTTTATTTTGTGCGTTAAAAGTGCGATATCTTTGTTAATAGGGCGGCCACCTATAGAAGCTATTCTTGAAGCGAGAAAGAAAAATAAGGTAAGGAGAAAGATAATTCACATAGTGGAGAGCATTTCTTTTCAAGGAAATTGTCTAAAATATCACATTTTTAATATCATTTTTCTATTTTACCTTTATTTTAAAGAGAAAAATACTATAATTCTATGGTTAATTAATCTAAAACTTAGAGGTGAGATGAGGTTTCAAATGTGGAGTTTATGGATTTTTAGAGTATAAGAGTCTTTTGGCCTCTTAATAAAGAAAATATTTGTGAAAAGTCTCTTCAATAAAGGTAAAGATGAATAATGGTATCAATATTATGGTAAAGATGAAAATTTCCATTCTTTTAATCGCTTTTTCTTTCGTAATCTTTACTCGAAAAAAGTAAGGACATAATTTTTGTTGGCAGGTAGAAACATGTGATGACAGTAAGGCGTGCAAGATCTGATGTTTTAACAAATTTACCTGTACACCACAAACTGTTTGGAGTTACATATGCTCTATTTGCCCACTTTATGCAAACTTGAGTGTTTGTTTGTATATAATAAAAAACACGTTAAATATTTTCAGACAAGACCTTCCTTGGAAATATGAATATTCGAAATCAAAGTCGACACAGTTTGGAGTTACATATGCTCTATTTGCCCGCTTTATGCAAACTTGAGTGTTTGTTTGTATATATAAAAACACGTTAAATATTTTCAGACCAGACCTTCCTCTGAAATATGAATATTCGAAATCAAAGTCGACACAGTTCGGTTACTTATCTCCTTTGAGTAAATATATATTTGATTGGCATCAGTTAGTTTCATTCGATAATAAATGTCCGTAAGTAAATAATTCGTATACAGGAGTAGAGAAATAAATATCTTAAGATAGAATTAAAAAAACTTGTCACTAAAATAACTTTAAAAAAAAAACTAATCAAATAAATTTTATTAAAGATGTAATATATAATTATACTTCTTGGTTAATTAATCTATAATTAGGGTTTAGAGATATAGAGGTTTTAGAAGGTGATGTTTAAACTAAAAAAAAAATTAAATTTTCAAAATATAAAAATCTATTTCGATGATCATTATTTTTGTGACAAAAACTTTAAAATGAATTATTTGAGAGATTTGTTTTTCTTTTCTTTTCTGAGTATTGTATGTGTTTTTTTTTCAATTTTTATTCTTAACTTGTGGCAAATTAGTAATTGAGAAACCAAAAATTGAAAATGTAAATTTACGTAAGATAATTGAGCAGGAGGTATTAAATGTAGCCAACGTTTACGGTAAGAGCTTCTCTCACGTAATTGCATAACATAGAAATCTTTTTATACGGTAAGGTTTTCTCTCAAGTGATTACATAGTGCTTTTTACATAGTGCTTTTTAAGATCGATATTAAGCGAAGACAAACAAGTTGATTTGGTTGTCCAAATGTCACTGAATGAGAATGCAATAGCGCGATATAAACTCAAATTACAAACGCTAGGTCTAGGACAATTTATCGGGAATCTAATGACCATGAACCAAATAACTATTCAAGGAATAATGTATAACCAATCTCGAACAACGAAGACAAACAGTAATGATCAGATTTGATGTATAAATGATTTGCGTCATCTTCAATTGTTCTTGACTAAGGACAAATTGCTTATCGTACGTTCTAAGTGATAATTTTGAAAATATTTCTTTTTTTCATTTCATGGATTTCTCAAATCTTACCTTGTTCGTATGATGTTACTCTTGTTACTCTTGTCACCAGAGAATAAGTGTTAAAGTAGTCAAAACCTTTTTTTAATCAAAATCCTTAAACAACAAGTCTAGATTTTATTTATCAATTGTCTCAATAGTTTTCAGATTTATTTGAAGATCCATTTACACCCTAATTTGGTAAATCAGTTATATGGAATCGATTTCACTTTTAACAATCTCGTTCCAAAATGGTGTGTCTGGTGTAGACACAATTTCCTTAAAACTTCTTGGATCATTTTTTTAATAGAAATGGTATTTTGAAATCTTCCTAAAACAGTTTTTCTTTGAAGCTATTTTTCTCTTCTAGGTTCATACCTTGTTTCATTACTATAGTATCATGTACAGCAGTATCAATGGTTATCTCATTTTCCGAGGTGTTTCCGTTTCTCTATTTTTCATGAGTTTGTTTTGAACTTTCTTAGTCCTTGTAAAGAATTTTTTTATTCAATTATTTGTATTTTCATGAATGTATGGATATTCAAGATGTACATAAGATAATTTATAGGCAATACTATTGTGTACATATCCAATGGAAATGCAATCAACAGTTTTAAGTATATTGTGAATTTTTAGGAGGCGGTACAATAAAGTTTGCTAAATACCCCCACACTTTGAGATGTACGAGGGTACATCACTTTTCCATAACTAATTGGTGTTTTACAATTAATATACGTTGAATTTATCTAAAGTTCTATATTTTCTATGTAATAAATATACATTACAATATTTTGTGCGTAATTTATGAAGGTCACAAGATTTTTACTATCTTTAGTTTTTACAAAATAAAATCACATAATTCGGAGTGATTTTATCACCATTAATTCTTTCGACATTAGCTGATATAATTTATTGTTTTATTTTGTACGCATAACTGATACTTTCTTTATTTGCTTTGCATTTTTAGTTAAGGTTTATATTCATTACTCTTTTTATCGATTTGTAGTCAACATGGACTAATAGTGATATGCTCAAATTAACTTTTAAACACTCTCTCAAATAAGAGTTTCAATGTAGTACTAGAGGTTCCTATCCACAGGGATTGTAGATCACACAATAGATTGAAGGTTTCAGATTAAGCTACACTAATAATGAAACGAAAATAATAAGACAACGCATAAGATAGATTGGCTGTAAGAGATGGAAGAAAACACCACATTTAGGGATTTATCAGTTAAAAGATTCAAAACACAATTAGGGTTGCTAAGGGTTTTATAGGTTCAAATCAGTAAGTAATCCTAGCAATCAATGATAATAAGTTTGATATTAAGCTCATGAAATCCCTAAAACTACTAAGTTGTTAATCATACATAATCACGGAAACATAATCAATGAATAATTAAACTGCATAAAATATAAGATATAATCAATAGAGTTCAAATCAATCTCCAAAGGCATTCTCTGATCTTCTCTCCAAATATCTCTAGGGTAAAAATAAAAGCATAAAAGAAGGGTATGCGTAAAAAATGGCTCAAAAAACTATATATAGGGGGTCTTCTATAAATAAGGGAATTTTTGGGGTAAGTTGCAATTTTTGGGTCTTCATTGAACTCGTCGGGCCTGAATTAGGGGGAGTGTTGATCGTCACCCTCTGAGTGTTGTACGACACTACTTGATTCTCGACAACTTTCTCTTTGTGCGTCAAACAAACTACTTTTCAGTAAAGCAAGCATAACGTTTGATTTAGGATCCTCATTGACCTCAGATCGATCGCATTGGAAATATAACAAAGCTCTAATGTGGGAGCAATAATTCCCACTGTCGATTCAATGAACGGAAGAAAGCAAAGACTACCTTACTTTCCTTGTGGTTTGGATTCTCTGTGAGAGACAAGTGACAAATAAATAAGGAAAATATAGAAAGATAACAAAATGAATATAAAAAAAAGTAGATCTTTATTTCGAATCCGTGTAAGAGCGTTGCGATCATTACAAAAGATTATAAAAGCTTCGGTCGCAAGAGCTGTCAGCGAGTTCCCCAATTCTAGCCACCTAAAACCTTAAACCTAACTGAGTCGCAGCCCAATAACAAAAGACGAAGAAGACACGAAAAGGTTTTAAAGATTTCAAACTAAACCTTATGGAAGGATGCCTACATACCTATTTCGAAGATCAAGCTGAACATAGCTCAATTACAAAGAGTGCAACAAGAGATCGAACTGCTCGTGCGAGTTCGTCTAGTATGAGCGCAAGTCATAGAAACAAAACATGTCGAGAATAATGCCTACATTTTCTAAGTGCAAAGAGTTCTAAGCCTAAATATCGTCCTTGTGCTCTTTATTTGGATTCTCTTATATATGCTTCTAAGGTTGGTCGTCTTTCTTTTTTTTCTGCCCCCATTCGAGTCTATCTCTTCGCGGAAATCTCCCTTAGCTTCTCGATCTTTTATGATTATCTTGGAAACTTGATATTTATCTTCAGCGGAAATCAAGTAAACCGTCATTGTATTTTGGGCTCATTCTCTTCTATATCGTAAGTGGGCTTTTTACGCGTTTTAAACCTTTTCGGGCCATCTTTCGATTTAAACATTTTTACAATTTCCTTCAAAAAATCGTTTTCCATACGTTTTTGGTTTCTATACCGGTGGTTCTTCAAAATGGCAAAAACGATCGTATGGTTAAGACAATGACGTTGAGTTAAACATTACCATCTTATATGACCGTTTCAAAGTTTTATGAGAAAACAAGTCTTTGCCATTTTTATCGCAAAACATCAATGGAAACTTCGATCAAAACGAAAGAAGGAGCAGCTCAATCATGACTCAAAGGAGAGGTTAGCGAGACTTGGAAATAATCTCGTCGCTCGTGGGTGACATGACATGGTGCGTGGGATACGTGCTCAAATTACCTTAAAGTTACTAATTACTCTCTCAAATAAGAGGTTCAACTGTAGTACTTAGAGATCGAATCCACAGAGAGCGAGGGCACACAATAGATTTGGTAAGTAACTTAGTTATGCTAGGAACTTAAATAAACTTTAAGAACTAGTAAATCATGAATGAGTTGGTTGTAAGCAAATTAAAGAAAATAACTAGATCTAGGGTTTTCAGGTAGTGAATTATAATTGATAGAAGCCAAGGAGTTTTCAATCATAGAACACAAATTTAATAAGTAAAGATATAATTTATATCTATATATGGCTAAGCTTAGAGTCTACAACTCTCGTATGCAAATTCAGAATGACCATGGATCGATAATATGCAAACGTCATCGACTGATGGCTTTTTTAGTCAAGAATTAAACGATCAGATTCGATAAGTTCACTTAGAATTACTAGACTAATTTCTCGATTATCCCTATAAACTTAAGCTCAACAGGATTTATCAATTATCCTAATATCAGGGTTCTAGTTAGCTACACAAGAACACAAGCAATAAGCAAAATTCTGATGATAGTTCTAATAATCACCCTAGCAGTTCTTTTGTTTCCTAATTCGTCAAAACCATTAAGAAACCCTAAATTTAACAAGAGACCTACTCAGACATAGCTAAGAAGAACATAATTATTAATATAAAATAATGCATAAGATTAGGGATAAAAAATTGGGGTTCCAATATATTGAAAGGTCTTCTCCCCTAAAACTACTATGTTTGCTATGTAAACCTCTAAGTTTGTAAAAGAGCTCTCTGCATAAAACATGAGCAAAAATAATATAAACTCAGTAAAACTAGTGCATGGGAAATCTTGTAATTTTTGTGACTTGGGCTTCAAGTTGGGTATACTGTGAATTGGGCTTCTGTGTGTTAACCGTATATCTACGACAAAGGTGTGTCGTCTGTTGGGGTCAAAAATTGTCACGACGAAATCAACGGCTCAAGTCCTTGGAACATGCTCCTTCCAAAGGTCTCGCCCATGAAATTTTTCAATAAACGATCAAGCCGGAAAGGGTAAGTCATCATACGACAAAATCCCCAAACATGGCGTACGGGTTGCGCATATGGCGACCCACACTCACAAGGCCCGGGTCGCCATATGGCAACCAGTACTCGGGAAGCACGGGTCGTCATATGGCCACCCACACCCTAAAGGACCGGGTCGCCATTTGGCGACCGGAACTCGGGAAAAACGGGTTGCCAAATGGTGACCCACACTCTCAAGGGCCAGGTCGCCATATGGCGTCCAGAACTCGGGAAGAACGGGTCGCCATATTGTGACCCAAACACACTAAACCTGGGTCGCCATATGGCGACATGCACATGAAGAATCCGGGTCGCCATATGGTGACCTGACCTATCCAAGTCCGGGTCGCCATATGGCGAACAGATCTCACCAAGTCCGGGTCGCCAAATGGTGACCTGACCTGTCCAAGTCAAGGTCGCCATATGGCGACCTGATCTCACCAAGTCCGGGTCACCATATGGCCGACCAGACCTCTCTAAGTCCGGGTCGCCAAATGGTGACCAGACCTCTCTGAGTCTGGGTCGACATATGGCGATCTGTGTCTCTCCTTTGTATTCTTCTTCGAGTCGCAATCGACATGCTTTTTGTTTCGTCTCAATCAGAGTTTCCGTTGAGATTTAACGATTAAAACAAGTAAGAGTCACCAAACGAACCCCGGGTCACCAAAAACAGCTCCCAGGTCGCCATATGGCGAGTGAGACCATACTATTTGGATTCTCTCTCGGATCTTGATCGAAATGCTCTTTGTTCGTCTCAATCGGAGTTACCGTTGGAACTATAAGATAATAACCGCAAAGACTCAGTTTCCTGAATGAAATTCATGTTTATCATATAAACGGCAATGGTTACTCAACACCGAAGTTGTCTAACCATACAAGAAGTTGTGAATATCCTAGGTAAAGCAACGTCGTATCATCAAACATTCTTTGGAGAAATCATGAAAACGTCTATGTACAAATACGGTCCAAAGGGCCTAGAACGCGGCTAAGAGAGCCATTTGCGATTTCATACGGAATTAAGCCCAACAATGTTATGACGGTGTATCTTTACTCGTCAAAAGATCATAAATTTCAAGTTTCCATGATAATGATGAAGATCAAGATGAAAACGAATGTTTCCGCAAAAATGATAAAATCTACCGAGGGGCAGAAACAGAAAAACCAAACCGCCTTGGAGAGGAGTATATAAGAGAAGAAAAGAAGAGAGACTAGGGGAGAAATTTTTTAGCATCTATAGCAAACTTAGGGCAATAGGCTTTCACTTTTCATTTTGTTATCCAGCTACGTTTCGATTAGGTTTTCGTAGTTAGGTTGCTAGAACTAGGGATGTGACACCCCCGATCTGGTCTAAGTACAAGTTGACTCGACTGGTCGTGCAACAATCAAACAAGAACATGCACCAACCAATCACTAGTAACATAAACCAAAACGAGAAGCCACAATGTGTACATAAATGATTAACCTGAACTTCCCGGAACAGATCCAGGTACCTTAGGCCAATAGCCTAAGTACACATATCCTATTAGGTACAACCCAAGGCTTTTCAACTCGACTGAGTAATACCCCAATAGTTAGTTCGTCCGGACAAGGACTAATATCATATGGAACTCATATTTAAAGAAACATTCTTTAATACATATATAATAGTCTTTCAAAAGCATCTTACAAAATATTATGGATTAACCTCGAGGTATTCGGTCAACAAACTTTATACATAAGATATATCAAAACTACTTTGCAGGGATAATAAAACTACCGCTGGCTAATGTTGTTCCTTGCCGTCCTAGAGTAAAGGTCTCCTGCTACTGGTTACCTGCATCACAAATGAGTCATGAGTAACTAGTTTACTCAGTGAGTCTATTCCCGCACTCTAACACATATCAATAGTATCCCGAGCAATCAACACCATTTGAATGCAGAGGAAATATACTCCTTAATTATTGTATACATATAAGGCCTATCATTCCATCGATGTGAATCATATCTTAAACATCACCTCCATGTCACCTGCTATTCACTCATATATAAATACAATATATATACTAGACCCGATAAACCACAAAGGCTAACATAGCCTAGTGTGTTAGCACTGCCATCATCCTCGAACGTCCTTATGAACATTTGAGACTGCATCATCATGCAGTACACGGCCTCCAGGGTGCTTACCCCATCATCGTGTCTTCATGACCTTGTTCTATTCGCAGGACCCAAGTCACGGTAATGCGGGGACTTTATGGAGAGTGAATATGATAAGACATCACATGATTCATACTCAATTTACTTAATAATATACATATATATTAGTACCTTGAGAACAACTACTAAGGCTCAGAATAAACCTCAAATAATAATTCATAATATTTCTTAAGTGTTTATAATATGTAAACACTCGCAGTTTAATATAGTTCAAGAGACTTACTTATGTATCACCCATAATCATTTATTTTACTCAAGAAACCCTCATTCATAACTCATTAGTCATATATCTAGACTCACCTTTGAATCCATGAGAGTGGCTAAGGAAGACTAGACTCGAGCTCAAGTTAAACGTTCTCCAATTGCTGATCACTCCCAAAACAGAATGAGGACAAGGCATGATTCGGCTGGTCCTGCCACTGACCTCGACCATTTGAACCAACAAACAGACCGGTTGGAGCAAAGGTTAATCAATCTGTTTCAAGAAGAAACTCAACTCAGATCAGATAGTTCGGTATAGAAAAGTTTAGTTCAGACCATGATCAGTTTGGTTAAGCTTAGCTAAGATTAGTTTGGTTCAACGATAAATCCTTTCAGCTAAGTTGTTTAGATACTAGGCGACCATGAACTGAACTAATATCAATCCACATAGAACTTAAGAAACTAATCCAGACAGGAAGCTTAACAAATCAGTCCACTGGTTCTAAACAAAACTTCTCTGAACTAGTAGCTAAGGCTTACCGATTCCTCAAGCTTTAAGATGAACTTGGTTGATATTAACTTCAAGCTTAACACACTTCTACCCTGATCAGGTAAAGATATCCATGGTAGGATCAAGATCAGAAACAGAACAACTCTTTAGGGTCTATTTACATGGAGTGAAACTTAATTAAAACTGATCTCATCAAACCCATAAACTCTTACCGATTCAAATCAACAACTTTCTGAACTTTAGCTGGTACACCACTTACAGTTTAAGACACACCTAACCTGATCATTACCATATCAATCCAAGGACATATCCATTCAGAAAAAATCTCAAGTGTAGCTAAACTAACAGAACTGCTCACAGAAAACTGATCCACACACATCTTACCGATAGAAATCAAAGGCTGAAGAACATGGTGATTCTCAACTTCAGGATGCCAAAACTTCACCTCTTAAAAACACCAAAACTCACTGGTTAAAGTCAGAAAAGGGTGAGAAAGGGTCATCCAAGCTCACTTCTCTTCTCTGAATTTTCTCTGATTTTTTTCATGAATTTTCCCTCACAGATTTTTCTCTCTTGCTTTCTCTCTTTCTCTCTGAATTTTTCTGTCTTGTTTCTGAGATGAATGAGCTCGACCAGAAAGAGTGCAAGGTAATAAATGACATGGAAAACAGCAGGAGAAGACTGATCAAGAAAGGACAAAAGTTTCAGTTCAAAATAAGACATGTGCTGAGCTGAATCACACTTTCCCTCCCATGAAGTAAGGTCATTTCCTTCCCATGCAGAAACTCCAGCAGCTTGTGGATCTCACATGACTTTTAATGTAGCAAGCAGGCAGGAAGGTGCAAGCACATGTCAAGTTCAAGAAGGAAGCAAACAGGCTAGAAGGTGCAAGGCATGTAACGGTTCAGGAATAATTTTATGAGTTTTGTCGATATTTTCAGACAGTTAACTAAATGTTTCTTATCCTTCGAATCTCGTCTTTTTTTCGAATATGCTCGTCCAGCTTAATAAAAATCACTATAATAGTTAACACTCTACCAGAAATCTCAATGGGAGGCCTTTCGACCACACGACAGTCCCGTCAAGACATTAATTCATCAGGGTCGATTTTAATTTTAAATCTGATCGTCCCAATCTCCAAACTGATCTTACTAATTTCTTGACCAAAATTATATCTGCTCGTGATGATTATTACAAGGGATCTCGCCAACAGCTTTTTGTAGCCAAGGCTTGTTACCTTCTGTACGAAAGCTTTTACACAATTACGAATAAGAACCTCTTTGCCCGCTCTCTTTTTCGAAATTATCTTGTCATATTATTATCGTCACCGTTTCTTAATTTGTTTGGTTACGTGGCGTTTGGTTTAAAGCAGATTATCGGGGATCTTCTGGGAAAGTTAGGGTTTCCTGACTTCCAAAGTTTACGGAAATCGACGGTGTGAATTTCGGTTCCACAGTTTGGCGCTAGAAGGAGGGGGACTTACAGATCAATCATTCTCGCGACCACAAGAAGGCCTAATCAAACATGTCAGCTGACGATCTCAACAACCAACAACCTCGCGATGATGCTAGCCGCTGACAACCATTGACAACACTCCTGCGACCATCACTCCCGCAACCATCACTCCGAGGTTAACGCTAAGCCCAACACCGCGGCAGTCGAGGAGATGAAAAAACTGATCTCCGCCTACGAAAAAAGGGTGAAGAGTAGGATAAGATCATGGGATCTCTCGCTAAGCAGGTCGAAACCCTAACTGCACGGACCTGAGCTTCCCTTCCTCGCGGAACAACTAGGCTCTAAGGAAAAAGACTCGACTTCACAACTCCTTTGGACCGGTCGGGAACGCACAGGAGAAGACGTTGGGACAAAAATCCTGATGAAATTACCCCTACATCAGCACTGAAAGTCTGGCGATCTTCCGCATTGAAGTGGACAATGAAGAGGGGGAAATGAGAGCGTCAATGTGGACTCAAGCAGTCAGTCCAAGCCTTCAGACCAAGACACGGCCGTACATCCACGAAGGACAAGGAGCCATGCGGCTCAGGAAACATGCTTAACAAGCCCATGAAGGAGGAAGAAGAAAACCTCTTCTGGTAGAGCAGGAGAAGCTGGCTGCAGAACAGACCCGGAGAACACGCAGCAAACGCCGACAGGCTCAGAAAACCCGCTGACGACGAGTCCGAGATCTGCGATCTCCGTAAATGATCTCATGAAAACAGTGCGCAGAATGAGAGGCGGGTGAATATCAGATCACCATGCGACGATCTCGGCACCTGAAGATAGACCAGCTGGCTTGAGGGAAGCTGCGTAAATCTCCCCTTCACGTCCCGTATCTT
>CAJHQP010012006.1:0-13439 GCA_905132765.1 Moricandia arvensis
GAACCAGAGAGTAAGTGAAGGAGTTGGTTCATTTCTCCTTAGAGATTTCGTGGGTTACATGTGGGGGCTTTATAGCCAAGACACAAACAACTCACAAGACTACAAACACATTAAACTAATAATATAAGAGGTAAGCTAAACTAATAATATTGTATGGAAAGATGATGCAGAACTGGCTGGACAGACTGGTGTAGAGAAGGCTGTTGAAGACAGACTGGCATGTCCAGAGGAGGTGAAAGGGACATGAGGAGAGGCACAGCCTTCCTTGGTGACAGTAACATGTCTACACAGCTCCTTATGCACCCCATGTGACTTCTTATTGCTTAAATCAAACCAGATTGTTCCAAGTACATTCAAACTGATTTTCCTTGACTTCTAGAACTTCAGCCACGTCCACAAGGTCTTCCAACTCACTCCTTGCCTTGCAAGTCAAGTCTGGTTAGGTTTTTGATGAACTGTAGACAGCTTCAAATCTTCTTACTTTTCTGTCCCGGTTTGAACCTTAATCCAGCTTGCTGCTTCTTCTTCTTCTCTTTCTTTCGTTATTCCAACAAGAGCCATGTTGAAGCTGACAAATGAATTGGTGTGGATCAAAGGGATACTGAAGCATCTAGGAGTTGAGCAAGCCGTACCAATGACTATGCATTGTGACAACCAGGCGGCTATCCACATTGCAACCAACTCAGTGTTCCACGAAAGAACCAAGCACATTGAGGTAGATTGCCACAAGGTAAGGCAGATGATTGTTCTTGGAGAGACCTTGCCATGTTATACAAGAAGTGAGGATCAGTTGGCGGATGTCTTTACCAAGGCAGCAAGTCAGAAGGTCATTGAGTCTATTCACACCAGATTAGGACTCATTGATCTTTCACCAGACAACTAATCCCCTCGCTATGGGGTCTTTACTCTTTTTCCCTCATCAAGGGGTTTTATCCCACAAAGGGTTTTCTTCTTGGTGAGGTTTTAATGAGGAAGATCTCATAGCATTCCAAGCTTGACTTGTTCCACAGGGTCAAGCTTGAGGGGGAGTGTTGGTCTGAGTAAATAAGAGAAGAGGTTGAGAGGCTTATTCTGAAGTTTGGAATCAAAAGAAGGTGGGTGCAAAGTTAGAGCAAAGTGTACGGACGGTACGGCCTGTACGGACTGTACGGCCGACCGTACGGACCACTCGACCCAAATGACTTTAAACCCGACCTAAACTCATTTTGGTGATGTGCAAATTCCGGGTCAAGTTGTACGGATGGACCTTGTCCGTACAACCCTTAGTCCGTACATCCATGGCCGATACTTGGACATCAAGGCAAAGAGAAGGCAAGGTAAACTGATGAGGTAAAAGGGAGAAGGTTAACTCAGTGGTTACTCGGTAAAGAAGTGGCTCGCGGATAAGGAGAGTAAGCTTGACCTAGACAGCCTGTCCCGAGCTGGAAAGGTGAAGGCATCTAGTCAAGATGCCAAAGGCATCTCGCCCCTAAGCCACAAGTTCAAAACCAGGCGCGCTCCCCTCCTTGACCGGCCACGTCTCTTCCTTTATGTCCATTCCTTTTGTATCCGTTGTAGAGCCTCTATATAAATGTAAACACCTCTCTGATTAATGAAGCAAGCAATTCTCGAGTCTCTTTCTTATTCTCTCTAATGTTCTTGGTGTTCTTCATATCGAAATGGTTTCTTAACCAAGTCTTAAGCTTTTAGTCTCCAAATCTCTTTTAGTCTCTCTTATTCTCTATTCCATCCGTTCATTCTCTGTTTCTACTCAATCTTTCACCAGTGAGTTCTTTGTGTCTCAACCAGTGTGGTGGACACAAAGAACTCTGGATCATGGCCCTCACTGTGGTGCAAGTCTGGACCGACTCTCATTGCACACCACTAACTCTTCTTGAGCTCATCTAGCTCTCTCCACACTGATCTTGGTCTCTCCCCCTTTCACCCAACCTCTTGTTGAGTTTAAGTGCTCGGATTACCAGATACTAACTCAGCCTTGGTTGCTTCTTCTTCTTTAATAACCACCAAGGACTCTCACTTCACAGATCATTGAAGCTTCTCAATACTCCCCCTCAAGCTTGACCATGTGGAACAAGTCAAGCTTGAAAGGATTGCTTCATGATCTTGATCAACACACCACTTCCCACTCCTTTCTGATCTCGCCACCTTGAATGGAATGCTGGAAGATACCTCAGCTAACTCTTCAACCACCTCACTTCAGAAGCCGAATTGTAGAGTCACCTTCTTCTTCACACAGCCAAGAGTGCTCTGACCACTCTCTTGTCTAGACTCGCCAATGTCTAAACCCGGATGGCTCCATCTTCTATTCCTGGTGCAATGGTGAGGAGGAACCAGGTCTTGAACTTAGATCATCAGGTAGCTCACTCAAGTCCCCACCTGAAGCTTGAATTGAGTTTAGGTTCAAGCTTGAAAGTGAGCCAGAATAAGCATCCAAACCAGGAGCACACCACCCCAACAGATGCGCTTAAATCACTGGTCCACCTTCATGTCTTCAGCTCCAAGTACCCTCAGGTCACCGGCCTCCTCAAGCTTCAGTGATGACCTTGCCTTGTGCATCTTCACGAACCAGGAGCACAACACTCCCAACAGCTGTGCTTAGACTACTGGCTTCATGCACAAGCACCAACAACTCTCCACTGCTTCAGCAATGGGCAAGTCTTCCTCTTTGTTCCGGATTGATGTTGAACAAGGACACTCCTTGTGAACCTGAAACAACTCTCAAACTCAAAACAAGATAAGACACACTTGCATTGGGATCAAACCTTGACTAATCATCAAGTTTGATCACCAATGTCACAAGCATTGCACTTAGACAGTATCTCATTGTCTTAAGATCCATCTAATGCAAGCTTACCATTCTCTAACTGCTATGGATGAACTGATCAGGAACAATCACAAGCAATTAGGCACATAACTCCTGCCTTAAACGACCCTTAGATTCAAGTCTAGGTGTCTCAACCTTAAGGCAGTAACAATGATAAACGAATGCAACAGTCTTAACCTATTCTATTCATGAAAGCAAGCTGGATTAGACACACAATCTATCATCCTAGCAAGACAACCATTTAGAACAGAGACTAAGCAACATTATCATTTCCAAATACCAGACCCAATGCTTTACTTTCAATCAGTTCTAGTCAGAAGATCATATCTCATCAACAAAAATGATTTAGGCCATGAAACCAACTGCATTAGAAACTTAACTCATCAGGATATCACGTCGATTTGGAATTGTAAGAAAATGAAGAACAGTGTGAAGAACAAGAGAGAGAGAGTGAAGAAACTCAAGAGAGAGAAGAGAGAGAGAGTGATTCGAAAATAAGAGTAAAGAAGGATTGTTTTCCTTGTCTATTTCAGTTTCCAGAGATACATTATTTAAAGACATACAAGGAGGATGAAGACAAGAAGAATAAGATTAAAATAAGGCTGCTTGGTCAAGATAGTGGAGCCTGAAAGTGACAGGACCTCAAGGGTTGGGAGACCAAAGTAGAACATGTGATCTGATCCATTTTTGAATCCCACTTGTTTCCAGAAGTCTCCAACGTCTCTCTTGACCTCTTGACTCTCTTCTTGTCGAGTTTAAACCAATTCCTTGCCTTCCAACCCAAGTTAGGTCACTTGCTTGCTTGGAAGTCAAGTCTTGTACGGAATGACTTGTTTTCCAAGTCTGTACGGACCAAACCATTCCAACTCGCCCAAATGCATCTCTTCTCTTTGTCTCCATCTTTTATTCATGTCTTCATGTCAATAGGAATCATGTCCAAAGCTTTTCAGGTGAAAGAGTTATGGGTTCTACAAGTCAGGTGATCCTATCTCTGCCTTGTTTGAATTTTCCTAAGTTTAGAACATCTCAAACCTATCTATGGCGACCAGGTGAGCATGCTAAGATAAGTGGTCATGTTTTCAATGATTCTTTTATCACTCTTCACACAGATATAATACTCTTGTTTTTATCAAAAGAGCCAAGTATATATTTCAGGAAAGCTTTGAAGGGTGTAAGGAGAAGCTACAAGCGTGAGGAAGATATGAGGTTCAAACCACCATATTTGGACCAGGATAAGCACCAAGGCGTCACTTGCTTCATCATCATCAAAGAAGCACCTCCAGACGCAACATACAAGCCAAAACCGAGCAGAAAAGGATTTGGACTATTACTCTTACTCTATGACAAAATTTTATGTGCTAACTTATTGTGTGTCAAAGAGTATGATGCAGGTTTGAGTAATGAATCAGGAACTAAATGGATCAATGCCTTCTATATATCTGAACCAGTCAGCAACAATGCCTATCAAAGAGGCTTGCAAGGTAAGTGTAATCTGATTTCAAACTTTGATGTTACTGACTTGGTCCCCTCTATTGCAGGTAAAACAGATTTGAGGACAAATCTTTTTGAAGAGGGAGGGGATGATGTGATCATGGAAAGCACCAAGGATGATGTGATCATGGACCGGATCACTAAGGAGAACAAGGAGAGTCTAGATGAGCCGCATGAAGCCACAATGCACCAGCAGCCTGGTGATGATGCTCTAGCCATTCCAGAAGGCCCCATGACTCGTTCCAGAGTCAAGAAACTTAAGGAGAATGTTGTTGGATTACTCACTTCACATCCACAACAAGAAGAAAGTCTTGGACAAGGTTTGATCCGAGATGTCTTGATCACAATTCAAGCCATCTCTACATCAAGCTGAGTTAGTGTCTAGGCAAGACATTTGGTGCGTGCTCTTTTCCTTGCTTTTGGTTTTGTCCCACGAGGTTTTCCGGAGGAAGGTTTTTAACGAGGCCACAACTTGTCTTACACATCACTTAGGCTCTATCTCGGCCCAAGACTAGCAGAAGTTTACATTTTTAAGCTTATGTTATTTTCAAACTATAGTTTTCCTTTTTACTATTTTCGAAACCCTAGAGAGTCTGTTCTCTGGTTTCTTTTATTTAAAGGGTTCTCCTAACCATATTGTACTCAAGCAATCAATAAACCACGAGTTTCTTTTCTCTCTTGACGGCTCTCTCTCTCTAGAAAGTGTGTCGAGTCCGTGTGTGTAATATCCAGAGATCTAAAGGTGTCTTATTTGTCATTTCATATCCAGATCAGTCGCATAGGAGTATCAAGAGATCATCCATCCCTCTTGTGTCACCATTCAATCCACAAACCTTGAAGAACTTGAGTCTCTGATTCGTTCTTGCAAGGATCTATCCATCCATATCAACCAAAGAGCATCCTAGGGGAGCATTAGAAAGGTTTGTAGTCTCATTGTGGATGGTGGAAGCTGTGTTAACGTTGCTAGTGAAACAATGGTAAAGAAGTTGGGACTGAAAGTTCAAAGGCATCCAAAACCATACCGACTACAATGGCTCAATGAGGAAGGTGAGATGAAGGTGTTCAGTCAAGTGATGGTGCCTCTAGCCATTGGAAGATATGAGGATGAAGTCATGTGTGATGTGATACCAATGGAAGCAAGTCACATCCTCCTTGGACGGCCTTGGAAGTCAGATAGGCGTGTGGTACATGATGGCTATACCAACAAGCATTCCTTTGAGTTCAAAGGAAGGAAAACTACCTTGGTACCTCTCACTCCTAAAGAGGTTCAACAAGACCAACTCCAGTTCCAAAAGAAGAAAGAAATCGACCTCAAACCAGATCAAAACAAGCAGCATAATTTCTATGCCAAACAGGGAGAAATCAAAATAATTATATACTCTCAAACTCCTTCTCTATTGCTTGTTTTTAAAGAATCTCTACTAACCATTACTGATCTAACACCGGCATACGCGAGTGAACTTGTCTCTCTTTTACAGGAATATGATGATGTCTTTCCAGAAGATAGTACCATAGGTCTTCCACTAGTAAGAGGGATTGAGCACCAAATTGATTTTGTTCCCGGATCAACACTCCCAAACCGTCTAGCCTATAGAACTAATCCAGTTGAGACTAAATAATTGCAAAGGCAAGTAGAATAATTGATGGAAAAGGGCCACATCCGAGAGAGCTTGAGCCGATGTGCCGTTCCAGTGTTGCTTGTGCCTAAGAAAGATGGTAGCTGGCGCATGTGTGTTGATTGTAGAGCAATCAACAACATAACAGTGAAGTATCGCCACCCTATTCCTAGACTAGATGACATGTTAGATGAATTACATGGCTCATGCAATTTCTCTAAGATAGATTTGAAGAGTGGGTACCATCAGTGATGAGGACATTCAACCAGAGCTTGAACCAGACCTAACTGAACCTGATACCCAAGACATGATCAGCAAGATAACTAAGGCAGAGACGGTTCAAGAAGTGCCAGTACCAACCGTAAACAAGGGAGCTATAACCAGACAAAGAGCTAAGATACTTCAACATAAGTTTAATGAGAGCATGATACTTGCTTCTGATATTGAACAGGTTAACACCACTAAAGAAGCTACTGATGATAGCACCAAGATGGATGCCCTAAAGATGGGAGAGCCAAGCTTGAAGGGTGATGGACCGGATGTACATACCAAAGCATCAAGAGGAGATCCCTGGCCACTCATTACGAACCACAGTCACAACAATCTGATGATCATTGCCATAGAAGACCAACTTGCCTAGCAAGACTCTTGGACTGATCAAGTAACTAGGCCAAGCTCCTTGTGTGTGCTCTTTTCCTTGCTCTTGGTTTTGTCCTAGTTGGTTTTACGGAGGAAGGTTTTTAACGAGGCCACAATCCGCTTCACATAATTCCTAGATGCTATTTCGGTCCAAGGTTATGACGAATTATGTCATTTTTTTATATTTCCTTTTTTTAAACTATAGTTTTTATTTCTTGACCTAAAGGAGCCTGTTCCTTTAGTCCTATTTATAGTTTTGCACGCCCCCTTTCTTTGGGCAGTCTTGAATAAACAGAAAACCTTTTCTTCGGAAACCCTAGAATTCTCTCTCCAGAATTCGCCTCCTTTCTCTCTGCCTTGTGAGACCAGTACCTCCACGGCCTAGAGAAACCTTGTGTTGTATCACGAGACCCTCCATTCCTCGTGTGGTGCACTTCAATCCATCAAGTTACTTCTGTCCAGATTCTTTTGGTTGATTAGATCAATTCAAATGAGTCACCCCTTGTGCAGATCGGCTCCCTCTCTTGTACTAAAGATCATACAGCCTTTGATAGCTTAGGCTTGTATCATTTCTGGTATCAGAGCTGAAGTTCCTTCAGCATCAGGTCGTTTCTATCCCTATCTTTTTATTTTGCAATCGTTTGTTGTTTCATTTCTGTTTTGCATTCAGAAATCAAAAAAAATCTATAAAATCGTTTGTTCTTGTTTCATCTAGTTTATGTCTTGCATAATCTTAGAAAAAAGGCATAAGAGTTATTTGTTTCGTGCTGCATCTAGTTTAGCTTCTCATAAAAACTATAAAACCCATAAAAAGAAATCGGTTTGTCATTTGTTGCATTTAGTTGTTTCTGTTCAAATCAAAAAAAAATATCATAAAAAGTGTGTTCATCCTGTTCTTCATGTTCCTGTCGAGTTTAGGCTGTCACTAGATCATTATTTTCGTTAAAAAAAATCAGAAAAAGTGTTAGTATTAAGTGCATATCCGGTTTTCCTTTTTGGTCGATACTATTTTCCTTTTTGGTCGATACTTTTCCATTCTTGGTCGATACTGTCTCCTTTCCATTTATTTTGCTTGCAGACCACTCTTTTCTTTTTCTCTTCAGTTTTACGAATTTAAAAACTCAGAAAGACAAAAAAAAAACATTCTTTATTTCTATTCTTGTCTTTCCTTTTTCTTTTAACTCGAGCAGAAACTTAGGTCTTCTTTGTTTCTTGTTAGGTTAATCGACACCAGCCATGCGAGAAGCAACTGAGCACGTCGCCCTCATGCAGATGTTTGCAGCTTTGAGAGAAGACATGATGGCAATGCGCCAAGACCTTTGAGACAGGCTAACTAGGGTCGAGCAAAGACCAACAATGCAAGCTGTCCGAAATGTTGATAGGTTCCTCAACCCAAAACAAAGCAACAACAGGAGAGACGGTGTGTGCATCAATGACAACCCGGAGACGAGTACACGGAACCAACAGGCTGATGAAGACACTAGCCAGCAACAAGTCCCTAATCCAAATCAAAGAGCAGGCCTTCAGCCAGATGACTATGGTGATGAGGAAGGAGAGGAGTTCATGCCCTCACCTAGAGTTCCACGCAGGAAAAACAGACCCCAAGGTTTTGAAGAAGAGGACTACTTACCCCCCTTTAGAGTCCCTCGCCAACAGAATCACAACCAAGGAAGGAACACATCAAGATGGAAGCCCCAACCTTTGCTGGAAAGGTTGATCCTGAAGCTTACCTTGACTGGGAGAAGAGGATGGATCATATCTTTAACTACTACAACCACCCTGGTCCCAAACGAGTTACTCTAGCAGTAGCTCAACTCACAGACAATGCTCTTTCCTGGTGGGATAGATTGTGTTCAGATATAAGGAGAAGTAATCTGAGACAATTAGACTCTTGGTTAGACATGAAGGACGCAATGAAGCAGAGATTTGTTCCACAACACTTTCACCGAGATCTACAGAGGAAGTTCAGATCACTTAAGCAGCTCAGCAAGTCAATGGAAGAGTACTATGAGGAGTTTGAGAAGCTGAGAAATCGCCTGGACCTTAATGAGGATGAAGAGGCTACTATGGCTCAGTTTATTGATGGACTACAAGATAGGATAAGCTGCAAGGTTTAGAGGCAGATTTACACTGATATGAGGGATCTCTTTCACCTAGTTGTCCAAGCAGAGCAACACATCAAGAAGAAGAGCTCCAAAAGGAAGTCTCAATCCACCTGGAACTCAAGCAACAGCAACTACAACAAACCAGTGGACAAGGGAAAAGGAATTGAAGGGGATAACAGACCTAAGACTCGTCCCACTGAACCCAACAGAGACACCAGAGCAGAACCAGGGAAGAACACTAACCCCTAGCGTTCCAGAGACATTACCTGCTTCAAGTGTAGAGGCCGAGGACATATGGCAAGAGAATGCCCAAACCAGAAAGTCATGATGCTCACTGAAGATGGTGGATATGAGTCTCATGATGAAGATGATCCGTTGGTTCAAGAAGAACTTGGAGAGAGTGAATATCCAGACGTGGGAGAGAGCTTGATGATCAGGCGTGTGCTTAATGTCCAGATGCAACCAGCTGAGACCATCCAAAGAGAAAACATATTCCACAGCCGATGTACCATCAGAGGCAAGGTATCTAATCTCATCATAGATGGTGGGTCTTGCACCAATGCTGCTAGTGCTTATATGGTAGATAAACTTGGATTATAAAAGACTAAGCATCCGCATCCATATAGACTAAGATGGCTAGATGATAAGGTTGAGCTACAAGTTAAAGAACAAGTAAACATTCCATTTAGCATTGGTAAGTATCAAGATGCAGTAACATGTGATGTAGTACCTATGCAAGCAGGGCATGTACTGTTAGACAGGCCATGGCAGTGGGATAGAGAAACTAAACATGATGGTAGGTCTAACATGTACACTTTCATGCATGATAAGCGCAAGGTTAGCTTAGAACCTCTCACACCAGCACAAGTTCATGAATTGCATTTAGAAATGGCTAAAGAGAAAGAGAAATCTTGATGTGATCATGGACCGGATCACTAAGGAGAACAAGGAGAGTTTAGATGAGCCACATGAAGCCACATTGCACCAGCAGCCTGGTGATGATGCTCTAGCCATTCCTAAAGGTCCCATGACTCGTTCCAGAGTCATAAGTTAAAAGAGAATGTTGTTGGATTACTCACTTCACATCCACAACAAGAAAGTCTTGGACAAGGTCTGATCCGAGATGTCTTGATCACAATTCAAGCCATCTCTACATCAAGCTGAGTTAGTGTCTAGGCAAGACATGGGGTGCGTGCTCTTTTCCTTGCTTTTGGTTTTGTCCCACGAGGTTTTCCGAAGGAAGGTTTTTAACGAGGCCACAACTTGTCTTCACATCACTTAGGCCCTATCTCGGTCCAAGGCTAAAAGAAGTTTACATTTTTTATGTTATTTTAAGCTTATGTTAAAGTTAAACTATAGTTTCCATTTTGCTTATTTCTGAAACCCTAGAGAGCATGTTCTCGGTTTCTCTTTATTTAAAAGGGTCTCTAAACCCTATTGTAAGCATCCATCTTTTAATCAACGAGTTACCTTTCTCTTTGACGGCTCTCTCTCTAGAAAGTGTGTCGAGTTCTGGTGTGTAATATCCAGAGACCTAAGGGTGTCTAAATTGGTGTGTCATATCCGATTTGTTCATCTAGGAGAGAGATCATCCATCCCTCTTGTGTCACCATTCAATCCACAAACCTTGAAGAACTTGAGTCTCTGATTCGTTCTTGCAAGGATCTATCCATTCCCATCAACCAAAGAGCATCCTAGGGACGCATCAAGTGGTATCAGAGCAACTTTGGTTGGGAAGTGCTCGTTTTCTCTCTTATTGTTTTGGTTTCATCCGTGTTTCATCTCTATTATCTTGTTTAAGCAATAGATTTAAAACTGTTTAGGGCTGCTCGAGTTTCATAAGAGACTAGACAAGTTTTTAAACTTTTCCTTTTTGCTTGCAAGAAACCCTAGAGAGAGAAAAAACCCTAGCCGCATAAGTCTTTTCCTTTTAGATCACCTTGTTTCATCTGTTTAACTTGTTAATCACCTTGAACACGAGTAGGTTAAGGTTGTTAGGGTGCTAGAAAACCTTAGAGAAGATTAGACAAAGTTTAGAGAAATTTCCTTTTTGCTTGGTAGGCGGAAACCTTTTTTCCTCTTTACCTAGCCAATTTGTTCCTTTTCGCTTTTGTCTTGCAAAACAAGCTTGCTTTCGTGTTCTCCTTTTTCCTTTTTGCTTATCTTGTTACCTAGAAACATTTTACTGGTTATTTTTGTTTGCCTTTGTGCATGAAGCATGGGATCCGAGTCGGAAGAAGAAGCTGCACTCGTTAGGAAGAACAAGCTTCTCATGGAGGCTATATTGGCTCAACTCAATCAGAACATGGTAGAAACCATGACCGAGATGATGAGGACCAACCTCAATGACATCCGGAGAGAGCTCAGGGAAGACATTATAAGAGCTACTAGTCAAGTTCGAAACCGAGAGACTAGGAGAGAAGAGAGACCTCATGCAACTCGCCAAGAGCATGCCGGTTATGAGGAGACTGACAATGAGTATGAACACCTCAGTTCATCCTCAAGACAAAGCCAAAGAAGACATAGGCGTGTCCAAGAAAGAAGGATGAACCAGGGAGATGAGCTTGCTGGTTTGAAGATAAAGATACCCCCATTCCATGGCAAAGCTGATTCAGATGCCTACCTTGAGTGGGAGAAGAAGATTGAGCTAGTCTTTCAGTGTAAGAAGTACACAAACCACAAGAAGATTCAGATTGCTACTACTGAATTCTATGACTATGCCCTAAGCTGGTGGGATCAGTACATCACAACTCGTAGAAGGAATGGAGAGGAACCAGTTGAGGCTTGGACAGAGATGAAGTCTATCATGCGCAAGAAGTTTGTTCCAAGTCACTACCACAGAGACTTGCATCACCGGCTTAGGAAACTTACCCAAGGCTCAAGATCAGTGGAGGAGTATTACCAGGAGATGGAGTTGCTCATGCTAAGAGCTAGCATATCAGAAGATAGAGAAGCAACCATGTCAAGGTTCCGATGTGGTTTAAACCGAGAGATACAAGACAATGTTGAGATGCAACATTATGTGGAGCTTGAAGAGATGCTACACAAAGTTATTCTTGTGGAGCAACAGCTCAAGAGGAAGGGACATTCACGCAACCACTATGGCTCTAACCGGTTACACAACACCAAGGAAGAGAAGACACCTTACTCTAAGGAGTCTAAGCCGTTCCAGAAGGATCACAAGTCCTATCCAAGAGAAGAGACCAAACCAAGCAGTGCTTTTGACAAGGGCAAAGGTAAGGTTGAAGCTTCTAGTTCCAGAGCTCGTGATGTCAAGTGTTTCAAGTGCCAAGGAAGAGGTCATTATGCCACTGAATGTACCAACAAGAGAGTCATGATCTTGCTGGAAGATGGAGAGTATGCCTCAGAAGATGACAACACCGAGTCTGACCAAGAAGACACTGAAGAAGAACATGAAGAAGGACCAGTCCAGGGGAAACTCTTAGTAGCAAGACGACTTCTGAGCTTACAAAATAAGGCTGAGGAGCTGGAGCAGCGTGAGAACCTCTTCTACACCCGGTGCTTGGTCCAAGGAAAAGTGTGCAGCCTCATTGTTGATGGAGGTAGTTGTGTGAATGCTGCGAGTGAAACCCTGGTCAAGAAGTTGGGATTGAAGGTTCAGAAGCATCCCAAACCTTACCGGCTACAATGGCTGAATGAAGAAGGCACCATGAAGGTCTCAAGTCAAGTCCTTATTCCCTTAGCCATTGGGAGATATGAAGATGAAGTCTTGTGTGATGTGTTGCCTATGGAAGCTGGTCACATACTTCTTGGAAGACCTTGGCAATCTGATCTCCGATTTATCCATGATGGCTTCACCAACAAGCACTCCTTTGAGTTCAAGGGACGCAAGACCACTCTGGTTCCCTTGACACCTAAGGAAGTTCAATAAGATCAGGTTCAACTCCAAAAGAAGAAGGAGATTGATCTAAAACCGGCTGGAACTAAGCAGCCAAACTTCTATGCTAACATGGGTGATATCAAAAGAACTCTCCATTCTCAACAATCTGCTATCTTACTTGTGTTTAAAGAAACTCTTTTGAACCTAACAGATTCTACACCGGTGTATCCTAGTGAAATGGTTTTTCTTTTGCAGGAGTTTCAAGATGTATTTCCAGACGACAATCCCATTGGTTTACCACCTTTGAGAGGGATTGAGCACCAGATAGACTTTGTTCCAGGATCTACACCTCCAAACCGTCCAGCATACAGAACCAACCCGGTTGAGACCAAGGAGTTGCAAAGAAAAGTAGAGGAACTCATGGAGAAGGGCTATATCCGAGAGAGTTTGAGCCCATGTGCTGTACCAGTGCTCCTAGGGCCTAAGAAGGATGGTACATGGCGGATGTGTGTTGATTGTAGATCAATCAATAACATCACAGTGAAGTATCGCCATCCTATCCCTAGACTTGATGATATTCTTGATGAATTGCATGGTTCTTGCATCTTTTCTAAGATAGATTTAAAAAGTGGTTATCATCAGATTAGGATGAAAGAAGGAGATGAATTGAAAACTGCATTCAAAACTAAACATGGATTATATGAATGGTTAGTTATGCCATTCGGATTAACCAATGCACCTAGTACATTCATGAGGCTAATGAATCATGTTCTTAGGTCATTCATAGGCATTTCTGTTGTAGTATACTTTGATGACATCTTAGTATATAGCAAGAACTTAGAAGAACATCTAGAACATCTTAGGGCTGTCCTGAATGTTTTAAGGAATGAAAAGCTTTATGCCAACTTGAAGAAGTGTACCTT
>CAJHQP010012007.1:0-13437 GCA_905132765.1 Moricandia arvensis
TCCCTAGTTTAAATCACTTATTTTATATTTTTGTATTAGTTATAAATGAAAGAAAAATATTTTACATCACTTAAATAAATGACTTACTTTTTGGTGATGCAAATAATTAAATATCACTTTGTACAAAACTAATGTAAATATATCAAATATTTTCATCACTTATTCTAAATGATGTTAATAGGTATCAACTGTAAAATTGATATTAATATCACATCAGTTTTTAAAATGATGTAAATATTACCATCGATAATATAATTGATTTTAATTATTTATGTCATTTACTATTAATTGATATTAATTAATATATTTTAAAAATATTTTAATATTATTTATTTGTAATTAGTAATTTAAATACTATTACGGTTTGTATATAATTAATGTTAAATAATACTAGTAGATAAATTTATGTTAATAAAAATTAAAAATATATATTTTATGATTTTCCATATGACTAAGAATGAATAAAAATACAGAAAATCTAAAAATAAGAGAAAGAAAAAGAATGAATTTAGAGAGAGAAAGAGATTTTAAAACTGTTAAATGAAATTGGAGATAAGAATTTCATCCGCTGAGATTTTTCTTCTACCTTTTTTGCTTGTTCTCTTCATCCCTATTCATCATAAATCTTCTGCGGCTTTTGTTCGAGACTTCTACTCCTCTTCCAGATTGCTAGCTACTTGACATCTATTCTCTTATATCTACAAATTGTTCCTGATACTAACAAAGAAAAATCATCTTGCCACATACACAAGATCTTAAAATTTGCTGTTTTCACAAATAAAACAAGAAGAGGAGAAAAAATGAAAATAATACCTTTTCTGCAATTTTGTTTCAGATTTTGAATAGTAGATCCTGGTTTTATTTAAAATCATGCATAAAAGAAATAAAACCCATCATCATGTCCTATAAAAAATGTTGATTCGTTACTGAAATTTGTTCTTAACCACATACCAACTCTAAACCGCTAAAGACTCATATATTTTTGTAAGTATAAATTTTGAAATGTTTAAGAAGCTAAGAAAGAGAGAACTGGAAACTAAAATAAGAATCACAATATCTACAAAACAAATGCATTAATTGAGCCATAAAAAGAACAGAATATTAAAGCCATAAGAATAGGAACAACTTCTCGTAAGTTGTGAACATCATCCTAAACGGATTGGTTCAAGTGGTTACTTTGTCATATAGTGGAGTTTTTAATTTAGATTTTTTAAGTGATAAATTAAATATACTAAGTGATATAAATTTAGAAAAAGTAACATCATTTTATTTTCTTTCTTTTTTTTACAACAAGAAATAAACACTAAATTAGTTCCTTATCGAATCGAAGAATTAAGCCGGAGGGAATTAAAGCATCAACATAAAACAAAGCTGAAGTCGCACCACGTGCAAGCTTGTCCGCCATTGTATTTTGCGCCCTTGGAATATGTTTGATGGAGAAGGAAGGAAAGAAAGTCTTACTCGGTTCAAATTCCTCCAAATGCGTAGTAAATGTTGGTCAATTCCTAGGTGATGACACCATCTTCACCAATTGAAAACAGTCTGTTGCAAAAACTACAGCTGAGTATTGTAATGTTTTCATGCATTTCATGACACATATCAATGCTTCGCATTCAGCATATAAAGGTGACAAACTACAACGAAGATTCATCGCCCCCATCATCTTGTCAGCTGAATTGAGGGTTCGACAGAACTAGCCCTGGCCCGTCCACTTATCTTGCTCCCGCCACACACCATGAACGAAGCATATTCTTGTAAATCCTAGGTTACAGAAATAATCAGCCGGTATAGGAATCCTCTGTGGATTAGTACCCAAATTTTGGGCCTCCGTCCAGAGCGTCCCTACTATTTCTGCAATTCGTAGAATCTCCTGTGGGTTCTCAGTTTTATTTTTGTAAATTTTATCATTTCTGTTTTTCCAGATATGCCACAACAACCATGGGAAATAACTAAAGTCATAATCCTTTGGGAGTCTGCAAAAAAAAGATAGTTCAGATTTCTAAAGACTGAGGATGAAGGAAAGATTCCTAGAGGTGATGCAATGGATGAGAGAGCCCATGCATGTAAAGCAGGTGGGCACTCAAAACGAACATGCTTAATAGTCTCCTCCTCCGCCCCACACAAACTACATCTTAAATCACACTCCAATGCCCGAGTGACCAATGTCTTGGAAACTGGAAGAGTAACAGAAAGAATTTGCCAGAGAAAGTGTTGCAGCTTTGGAGAACACCGTAATTTCCATATAAATGCAAAAAGTGGTTTTATATCTAGGCCGAAGAAAGGCCTCATGGTACCATTATCAGGAAAAAGTGTTTCTGTTTTGTACCCTGATTTAACTGAGTATTTCCCCGACTCCGTAAAATGCCAACCATATGAATCGGCCGTCTTGTGTCTACTGATGGCGAGACCCTTAATAATTTTCACATCCTATGAAAAAGAAGACTGGTTGATTAGATGTTCAATATGAAGAGAAGGATTTAAGAACTGATGTTGATTTTTTGGTAATTGATGTGTCGTGTTTTTATCGGTTTTAGTTTATGTTATTATAGAGTATTTCGAGTCTTTTTTTTTGTCTTTAGTTCTTTTTCAGGTCGCAATGCGTTAATTTGGAGTTTCGGGCACAAGAAGGGAAGAACAAGCCGAAGTATGCAGAACTGTACCAGGGATCGGGGGATCCATACAACATGGATCGAGGGATCTGTGCCAGATCGGGGGATCCATGCCGACTGGATCGACCGATCCTTGGCGTCTCCGGCTCCACCAACCACTAACGAGTTTTGCACTCATTTTACCCACTTCCAACTAATAATTTCGACCAAGCTTTTTCATTTTTCATCTTTTGAAGTCCAGAGAAGCCAGAGAAACAGAGAGAGAGTTCTAGAGAGAGATTTGTTTCTCTTTGAAACTTTTGGATTCCATCTTGTTTGTTTTAGACTTCTTGTAAGGGGATCTTGAGGGATAGAGTTTCTCTTTGAGAAATCTCTTGAACTCTGGATCAGTTGTATAAATTCATGTTTTCTATCTTAATTTCGTTGATGTTTGAGTAGCTTGCGCAATTGGGTATTAGGATTTCAAAGGGATTTCATGGTTTGTTGATTTAGGATTGTTAGATTCTTGGGATTTACGTTTTGGTTCTTCATCTACTGGATTTCTTACTGCTTGAACTGAATTGATCACTTAGTTCATGATATAAGGTTGTTTAATGCACCGAAAGTGATAGTTTAAACTCCCGAAAAGACTTTAGATGAGCAAAGTGTCCTTAACCCTCGGAAGTTGATGTTATTGCGCTTTGTGAACATATCGAATCTGTTGTTAATGCTTGTTTAGAATCCGAAACTCAGCGGAAGTTAGTGTGGAGGTTTCTATTAACATAGAGAGTTAGCGCTGCGGAAGTAGGTTAATTCTAATATCGTGTTTGAGTTCTAGACGGTTCTTAATACATTCCTTGCTAGCAATAAATGATTAGCTCTACGGAAGTAGGTTGATTATGTCTGTGTCTGATAACCATGAGTCCCCGTGATTTCCTATTGCCCAATGCTCTCTCTCATTAACACTTTCTGCATTTTCTCATCGCATTGCATTATTTTGTTTCAGCCTAGTTTTAGTAAACAAAACCCTTCTGTTTAGTCTTAGCATAACTCTCATCTCGTATCCTCGTCGTGTAACCGTTGGTCTCTGTGGATTCGATCCTGAAGTGCTACAACGACATACCATTCGATTGTGGTATTGCTGGTACTTCAGGTTAATTGGCCTGTGTAAAAGCAGTGAAATCAATTTGGCGCCGTTGCCGGGGACCATTTCGTGTTGCCTACGAGTTTAGGATAGGAGTTTCGTCTAAGACACTAACCTTACTAATTTTTTGTTTTCAGTTTTATTTTGTGCAGGTTTTGAGTCGAGAAAAGATGGAGTTCGCCTGCAGATACAGTTACTGGCAACAAGAAGAGGGAGACATATTGGAAAATGACATTGAGGATGAGCCATATGTGGAGCCACCCTTTGATGAAAGCGTACTCACACCAGAACAGAGTGTGGAGGTAGATGAGCTGTGCAAAGAGAACCCAACGATGAGAAGGAGTACCCTAGCAGCAATGCTGAGGTTAAACCTCATGTCACATCGGGCAATGCTAGAAGGAAGAGAGCTCACAAGTATGGAGATTTGGAGTGCTCATGATCTAAAAGAGGTATTTTATTGGGTTCCACCGACCCAATTAGAAGGTATGTGCGAATGGACTTTTGAACCGTATGATTTTGATGATCGCCTGCCTGTTGCTGAAGAAATTACCTCTGCTATTGATTGTTCTATGCTCATAAATGAATGTCTAAATCTGATATGTGAAACTAGGGAACTAGACGCTTTTAGAGAAGAGAAGTTTGTTAGAGATTATTTTGAAGTCTGTTTTGACACGAATTATATTTGTGCTTCAATTGATCTCGAATCTGACTTTTATTTGCTTGATGAACCTAGTATTCCTCTTGAACTTCATGATCTAGGGTGTGAAACTGATATAGATAAAATCATAGAAAACCCTGAGATCGACATCGATCATGAGAATGTGAATATTGTGTATTATTTTATTGATGGTGATGAAGTAGACTACTTTGTGAGAACCTCGTTTGAACCTGTAGTAGACTTTGTGTTTCCATTGAATGCATTTGATTCTCATGATCATCTGAACCTCAAGGAGCATGTGTTAATCCATGCTATATCTTTAGTAATGCTCTTTGACGAAAAATCTGTCTATTTTCTATGGACAGTAGTGTGCTCCTTTGCACACTTTGATTCTTGTGTTTGCAAGAGAAGGACCAAAGGTGCATTGGCTCAACCTTTTGATTCCTATGACTAGCAAGCGCGTAAAGTCAAGCTATGAGACTCAAAACAAGCGCACTTGGGAGGCATTCCCCTGTTATCCTTTGTATATATGTGTGTTGTTTTATTTACTTATGTTTTCTTAAATAAGAGTTGCAGGTCGGGTGCAAGGTCGAATAAAACGCAAAAATGTCCCAAAGAAGATGCCCTCCATATCTACGCATTGCATTGTAAAGTTTTCTTTTCCCTTGTCTTAGTGTTTTTATTTTAATTTATCACCCTCTTTTGGATTAATTTTCACACCGCTTTTTTTTTCTAGTGTTGTTTTCATTTTTAGTGTTTTTGAAAATATTTTTTGAGTCTTTGTAAAAAAAATTTAAAAGTTTATTTTTTGGTGTTTTCGGTTTTATCGTGTCAGTTTTATTCGGTTTTATCGTGTCAGTTTTATTTTAGAACTACTGTTTTCTTTGGTATAACCATAACTAAAACCTTAGTGACCATTCGTTTAGCCATCCATTGTAGATCTCATAACATAAGAATATCAGTCTACCAATGCCACCATACTTGTGTGGGTATCTGAAAGATCCAAAGCTGACTTCACTTAATCTACTTAGTTCTCTTGTCTTGGGACTTGGTATACAGTGGATCGGAATCCTCGTTCAGGTCTGAAAATATTGTGAGTACGGTTTCCCTCTCTCTTCCCTCTATAAAAAAAAAGAAAAAAAAAAGAATAAGAATAAAGGTCAAAAAGAAGTGAATCGGGGATTCAGTGGTTACACCCATTAATACTCGCATCTCATGGAAGCCTGTTCAATAAACTAAGTCGATAGAAAAAATAAAATGATACCCTACAAGGTAGGGAGAAATCGACTTAGGGAAGTGAGAGGAAAGAAACCAAAAATAAGAAACTTGAACGAGTAATGACTCCATGTGTCCATTGATCGATATTCCCTCGATGAGATCACACATTTAAATTCCAAATAAGAAGTCAGCAATGGTGAATTTGGGTCACTCCAAGTTGTGGTTGAAAGTGGTATGGTTGCTAAGCTAAATGTAAAATACATGAGACTAATCTCTTAGAATGGTATTCTAGATGTGGCTTACTACAGGTAATGGTAAATGCGGTTGACTAAAGAAAATGAGAGTTCTCGTGCTTTTTAAATTCTTCTCCCTTTGGCTTAATCTTTGTTTCCTTTGCTTGAGGACAAGCAAAGATTCAAGTCTGGGGGTTTTGATGTGTCGTGTTTTTATCGGTTTTAGTTTATGTTATTATAGAGTATTTCGAGTCTTTTTTGTTGTCTTTAGTTCTTTTTCAGGTCGCAAAGCGTTAATTTGGAGTTTCGGGCACAAGAAGGGAAGAACAAGCCGAAGTATGCAGAACTGTACCAGGGATCGGGGGATCCATACAACATGGATCGAGGGATCTGTGCCAGATCGGGGGATCCATGCCGACTGGATCGACCGATCCTTGGCGTCTCCGGCTCCACCAACCACTAACGAGTTTTGCACTCATTTTACCCACTTCCAACTAATAATTTCGACCAAGCTTTTTCATTTTTCATCTTTTGAAGTCCAGAGAAGCCAGAGAAACAGAGAGAGAGTTCTAGAGAGAGATTTGTTTCTCTTTGAAACTTTTGGATTCCATCTTGTTTGTTTTAGACTTCTTGTAAGGGGATCTTGAGGGATAGAGTTTCTCTTTGAGAAATCTCTTGAACTCTGGATCAGTGTATATATTCATGTTTTCTATCTTAATTTCGTTGATGTTTGAGTAGTTTGCGCAATTGGGTATTAGGATTTCAAAGGGATTTCATGGCTTGTTGATTTAGGATTGTTAGATTCTTGGGATTTACGTTTTGGTTCTTCATCTACTGGATTTCTTACTGCTTGAACTGAATTGATCACTTAGTTCATGATATAAGGTTGTTTAATGCACCGAAAGTGATAGTTTAAACTCCCGAAAAGACTTTAGATGAGCAAAGTGTCCTTAACCCTCGGAAGTTGATGTTATTGCGCTTTGTGAACATATCGAATCTGTTGTTAATGCTTGTTTAGAATCCGAAACTCAGCGGAAGTTAGTGTGGAGGTTTCTATTAACATAGAGAGTTAGCGCTGCGGAAGTAGGTTAATTCTAATATCGTGTTTGAGTTCTAGACGGTTCTTAATACATTCCTTGCTAGCAATAAATGATTAGCTCTACGGAAGTAGGTTGATTATGTCTGTGTCTGATAACCATGAGTCCCCGTGATTTCCTATTGCCCAATGCTCTCTCTCATTAACACTTTCTGCATTTTCTCATCGCATTGCATTATTTTGTTTCAGCCTAGTTTTAGTAAACAAAACCCTTCTGTTTAGTCTTAGCATAACTCTCATCTCGTATCCTCGTCGTGTAACCGTTGGTCTCTGTGGATTCGATCCTGAAGTGCTACAACGACATACCATTCGATTGTGGTATTGCTGGTACTTCAGGTTAATTGGCCTGTGTAAAAGCAGTGAAATCAGTAATGTTGGCCTCGGGCGAGGAGCAGGAATCCAGGGGTCATTCCAAACTGAGATAGAATTTCATGTGCTCACTCTTTTGATTAGCCCTTTTTGAACCAGAGGTCTAGCGGAACAAATACTTTTCCATCCAAAAGAGGGTGAATAATATTTGTGATGATCCAGATGATCCAAATTCCGGAAATATTGGTCTTTGAAAACCTTTGAGAATAGACAATTTGGTTTGTCTATTGACCGCCAAAACTGTTTTGCCAGCAATGCTGTATTGAAATTTTGAATATCCCTGAAACTTAAACCCCCATCATCCTTGTGTTTGCAGACTTTATCCCATGAAAACCAATGAATGCCTCTTTTATTTCCACTCCCGCTCCACCAAAAATGTGCAATAGTACTCGTAAGTTTTTTTGTTAAACCCTTTGGAAGTCAAAAGCATGACATCACATGAGTTGGCATCGCTGATGCCACTGACTTAATTATAACCTATTTTCCTCCTCTGATAAGAATCCTAATTTTCCAACGGTTAACTTTAGAATTTATTCGCTCATTCAAGAATTCAAAAATTTGAATTTTGGAACCGCCTAAACTTTCTGGAATACCCAAATAGCTACCTATCCCTCCTAGATTAACAATTCCCAACTGACCTTGTAGTTCTTGGCGCAGAACATCAGGAACCTTCTGAACAGACTGGATTGAAGATTTAGAGAAATTTATTTGTTGACCTGAGGCAGTCTCATAATCCGTAATCAGTTGTCGAATAACAGTACACTCCTCCACTGAAGCCTTGCATAAAAATAAACTATCATCCGCGAACAATAGGTGTGTGTATGCTGGACTACTGCGCGCTATCTTCAGTCTCGTTAAGAGCTTTCCTCTCTCATTTTTCTTAAGATTAACAATAAGCCTCCGTACATAGAATGAAAAGATAAGGGGATAGAGGATCACCTTGTCTCAACCCACGTTCAGGAACAATCCTGCTCTTTGGTTGCCCATCAGTAATACACCATAACTTACCGGTGATATACAGTACATTAGTAATGATACCCATGCCTCTGTAAATCCCATCTTTAATAATACCCGCCTGAGGAAGATCTATTCTACTCTATCATATGCTTTACTCATATCTTTTTTGATAGCCATAAATTTTACTTTACAAGAGTTATTTGTACGTAAACCATGAAACATTTCCTGAGCAATTAGGATATTATCCGAAATTATTCGCCCAGAGACAAACGCTGTTTGAGTCTCCGAAATTAGATTTGGTAGTAATCCCTTAAGTCTCTGGCATAGAACCTTTGAGAGTATTTATAAGCAACCGTACATAGGCTAATAGGCCTCAATTCCGTCATTCGGGTTGTTCTGGCCGTTTAGGGAATGAGACAAATATTAGTCACATTAAGTCTAGCGTCAAAAACCCCAGAAGTAATAAACCTATTTACCATATGGACTACATCCACCTTAATTAATGGCCACGATTGCTGGTAGAATAAAGCAGTCATTCCATCCAGGCCGGGGGCTTTCTCAGGGTGCATCATAAATAATGCTCTTCGCACCTCTTCCTCAGAGGCATGTGCCATGAGCCTAGCATTTTGGGCTTCTGTTACCATATTTGGAACTTCGTCGATAAAGTCATCAAAATTCGAAGGATCGGATGATCGAAACAGATCTTGAAAATAATGAACCGCAACTTCTTCTACTTCTGTTTCTGAGTTAACTAAACCAATGATCCTATTTTGGATACGTCTCTGCTTTGTTAATGCATGGTAAAATTTGGTATTTCTGTCTCCAGATGTATTCCACGTTGTCCTGCTCTTTTGCTCCCAATATTGTTCCTCATCCCGATATGCCTCTTTTAATTTGCGTGAAACCTCCAGCACTTCCTTCTTGATTTAGAGGGATCATCCTGAACATCCAAGAGCTTTTGAAGTGTATCAATCGTTGCTTTTCCATATGGAGGGTTTTCCTTCCTCCATACCAAAATTTCATGTCGGCATCTATGTATACGGTCCACGAATATCGGATTCTGTTCTCCGCGTTGTAATTTCCAACCGCGCGCTATCGCTTCCATAAGACCATCTTGCTCAATCCACCTTCTATCAAACTGAAACTATTTTTATATCTAATTATTTTATTTTCAATCACTGCAACTATTGGTATGTGATCAGATCCCACCAAACGTAGATATTCAACATAGGAACAAGGAAATAAGTTATGCCATTCTTTATTAGCTACTGCCCGATCTAGTCGGCATTTTACCACTTGGTTCGCCTTGCGGCCCATCCAGGATAATGTGTTTCCCGTGTAGGAAATTCAAGCAAACCACAATTTGCTATCATATTATTAAACTCTAGAAAAGTGGATGCGTGATGCAAATTCCCCCCCCCCCTTCCTTTTCATGATTGCATGTGATCTCATTGAAATCACCAATGAGAAACCATAGTTCTCTTCTTGAGATACCTAACCGGGTTAATCTTTCCCAAACCTGGTCTCGCAAACCCTGATTTGGTTCGCCATATACAAATGATAAGAATATACGTGAGCCATTATACTCCGTTTCGACATCAAATATCTGATTACTAGAAAAAATTAAGTCTGGCCAGAATTCTGAGAGAATCAGTAGGGACGTCCCTCAACAACCTAAAATAATCCGAATGCAACCGAGCTATCCATACCACATTAGTTCCAGTATCCGTTGTACAACCAAGAAGTGCCCAATAAAAACCATATTGAACCGTACATACACCGGAATCTTTGTCCACAATATCAGCATAGGAATAGATATCCTCCGTGACATTCCTTCCCAGGATACCAATACAACCATGATAATATCCAGACGGCATTACCACGTCCTGAACCCAATAAAAATATTGTTCCTTTAAAAACCAGTACCTTTCCTGTGAATCCCTCAAAACAAGAAAATCACCAGAATACAAACAAATCAGTATAGTATATGCTATGTTCCTCCATCCCATTCCTACACCACGTGCCTCTATGTAATCCCGACTAGAATCACATATGGAACCTCGAACAAGAATAATACAGTTACATAAATTTTCTTTAGCATCAATATTAATTGATGTAAATTTTGTATCATGTTAATTAGTGATGTTAACCAAAATTTAAAAAAAAATATCAATTATTTAATTGATGTAAACGTAAATAATCAAATCAATATTGTTAAAATGATACAATTTTCAAAAAATATATCATTTTATGGAATTGATTTCAAATTAATTAATAACAACATCACTATCACTTATTATAACTGATTTAAAATTGAAAATATTTGTCTTATTTAAAATTAAGTAATGTAACATAATATCACTTATTTTTCTGATATAAATTAAGTGATACAACTCACACATTTTTTTTGTAGTGAACCCAATTAATTCCAAGGGATATGCTTTTCATTATTTTTTTTCATGACTCTTTATTCGTAACTCTTTATGATACTTTTTAGTTTATAACTGTTTTTCATTTTTCAAAATTGTATATTTTTAATTTATGTATTTTCAAATCTATTTATTATGTTTTGTGTGTTGATAACCGTATATTATATTTTTTTGCTTAGTACCACTTTTGACTTGGAAAAATGTATTTTCACTTATTTCTTTTCAATTCAATATGTTTTTATTTATTTTTTAAAATTTCATATATATATATATATATAATGTTCTGTTGGAGATTTAATAAATCATTGCAACTGTTTGAATGAATCATTGTAATAGTTTGGATGAACATTTGCAATTGTTTGAATGAACCATTACAATTGATTTTTAACCATTGCAAGTTATGGTGATTAACCATCGCAACTCGATTAACCATTGCAACTTTTGGTGGTTAACCATTATAATTTACGGTCTCTATATATAGTAGTTGTGATCAACTAAAAAAAGCAACAACAAGAAAAATTGAAACAACAAAAAAGATAAAGATAAAAAGGGGAGAGATTCATTACTCCAAAGGATCATAACGATCTTTGGAGAAAACATATCAATGTAATTATTCATGAAGAAAGATATTTCGATGGTAAAATTTATAGATTTTTTTCTATGTATTGCAAAGGATTTAGAGCAACATTATTGGAGGTCCTTAGGCGAAAGTCCTTAACTGTTCCTAAGGACCTCCGCCTAAGACCATCAACATCGCACGTCCTTGGCAAGTCCCTAAGGGTGGGGGACCACTTTTTATCAAAACCAAGGGAGAAAAGTCACTAAATAAGGAACGTCCTTACTGTGACTGGTGCACTGCTTGCGGGCCCCACGACACGTGGCGGTCTGTGATTGGTTCGTTTTTAATTTCTTTTTCTGAAAAAAAAATTGTAAGGACCCCCAACCGTTAATGATGCTCTAATGACCTCCAATAATCTTGCTCTTACTAAAAGCATACGAAGAGTGGCAAGGTACAGTGAAAAAACATCACTTTGGGATACACAATATTAATTGGTAATTCATCAATCATATCATTAGTTCATTACAAAACCATTACAATTGTGAAGTTCATATTAAAAATAGTTTTCCAAAGACATGGAGTGCAACAAAAAATCAATTTTTCTCACTTAATGATGAGATAACTTCTCAATTTTCTCTAATCTACTAATTGTATTTTATTTTTTTATGAGAAATGTTTTATTAAATTTCTTTTCATTTAATTTCTTATGAGTTAGATACACGATTTATTAGATTAATTAGAAATCAAATAATAACAACTGCATGTGAATTTTGGAGCTAAAAGGACAAAAACAAAAACACAAAAACACAACTGTGATTAAAGATTTTCCATCATGTATTTTTTGGCATCATGTTGGGTAGAAACTCTACTAGCGTGACAATAAGCAGTTACATATTTGAAGCGACACCAATCAGCCGTAACCAACATATCCCCTAGACATTATTTGAGAAGTGATTTTGACAAGTGTCATCACCACATTCATTTCGAAAGAAAAATGCAGACATCAATGATGACATGGCTTAGAGTTAATTGTAACGTGGACATATACATTTATTGTTGATTTATATTTTTGGTAAGTTTATTATAATATGGTAACAACTAATAAATCATCATTAAATTAATATAATAATAAAAATAGAAATATCATAATTCATAATTTTAAAATATAATTTAGTTTTATTTTTATAATTATATACTTTAATGATGATTTATTAGTTGTTACCATATTATAATAAACTTACCAAAAATATAAATCAACAATAAATGTCTATGTCCACGTCACAATTTCGTTTTTTTTTTCTTGAAGAGTTAATTTTAAAAATTATTTTTAATAATCTTAAAATACACATTTTAAACTTCTTGCCTTTTAATTTTTTTTTGAAGGGTCATCACTTTCTTATAAACTTTTTGAAAAAATGTTTTCAAAAGATATATCACTTTCTTATAAACTTTCTGTTTGCTATACATATATATATTCATCATATTCTATTAGTAATATTAAACCAAAATACATTTAAGAGATTGCATCTTTTTATCATAACTTTATGATTTTATTTATAATTAATTTTTAATAACTGAAAAATAGTTTGAAAATCCATACTTTCATTTTTAACTATATCAACTATATAAATATTTTTAAATGTTAATTTCTATATATTATTTTTTTCTCTAAGCGATTTTATATATAACTTTTAATATAGATTCCTCCGCGATGGTAAGCGGTCATAAAAATGTTGTGGTTTATAAGAGATTGTAAAAATTTCTAAAGATATATCTTATTATGTGTATTTTATTCTAAAAATACAGTGGTTTCTAAGATGTTGTGAAAATGTGTAAGAATATATTTTATCATCTTAAAAATGTGTGTTTTCTTATGAACAAGAATGAACAAATGTCAAAAATGTGTATTTTCATCCTTAAAATTGAATTATTTTTTCTTAAAATTGTCAAAATTTCTAAAATGTGAATGGACATATCTTTTTATCCCAAAAATTGCATTAATTGAAAGAAGTTTGCAAAATGTCTGGCAATGTATATTTTCCTAATCATATTTCTTTTTTTCCCTAAAATACAATGATATATACGCTGTAAAATATGTATGGATGTGTCTTATCATCTTTCGAAATGTGTATTTTTATGAAAAAAACAACAGTTTTTAAGAGGTTCTGAAAATGTATATTTATGTT
>CAJHQP010012008.1:0-13437 GCA_905132765.1 Moricandia arvensis
CTCTAAGCTATGCGGATTTCAAGAACTACATGGAGCACAAAAAGAAGAAGATGGGGTCTCGAAGAGCTCATCATGAGGCCTCAGATGGAATCCAGAAACTGAATTGCTGACAAGTAAATGCTAAGGAGCATAATGTCAACATGGCTGAGCACAAAGGCAAAGGAAGGCACACGCCTACTCTCCGCCAAGCCTTCCAGTTGCGGTCATGAAGCTTTTGGACCAAACTTCAAGAAGAAAGACATTGAAATCAATGTGAATGTGGAGAAATTCAAGAGAAAATGTCACTACTGCCACAAAGTTGGTCATAAAAACTGCTATGTGTCGCATCAAGATCAGAGATAAGAAGGCTCAAGCGCATCTCACTGAGGAGGATCTCGTTTGCAATGATGACTGAGGTCAACATGTGAGAGAAACAACCCTAAGGAATGGTGGTATGATAGGGCGATGTTCAATCCCTACCAGAAAAGCGAGACTCAGGAGAAGTTGTTCATGGAGAACACTGCAGTCGCCAAGATTGAAGGCCGCTGCAAGGTGGTTCTGAAGATGACATCTGTACGTGAATTCACTCTGCAAATGTGAAGCATGCGCCTGACATGAAGAAGACCTGGTCTCAGGAACCTTTCTCAGCAAGAAAGGATTAGCCACAACCCTTGAGGCGGACAAGCTCGTGATTAGGAAGAATGTGATGTATTTGGGAAATGGATATGTTAAGAATGGACTGGTCAAAATGAATGTAAAGATAATCACTCTGGAAATTTTAGCTTCAAAAGTTTCAATGAATAAGAAAGAGCCAGTTACTTATTTTGTTGAGTCTTCTAATATATGGCATGAAAGATTAGGCCATGTAAACTACAAATCGTACAAATATTAATGAATCTAAATTTAATCCCAAAACACAAAACTAGTAAACAAAAATGTGAAGTATGCGTACATGCTAAGCTCACAAAAACGCCCTCATTTCGTGTTGAAAGAACTACAAACCTCTAGATTTAATTCAAAGATTTATGTGACTTAAAATGCATACAAACTAGAGGTGGGAAACAAATACTTTGTGACCTTCATAAATGATTGCACAAAATATTTTTATGTATATTTCTTATGTACAAAGATGAAACCTTATAAAAGTTTAAAGAATTAAACTCAAGTTCGAAAATGAGCTTAAAATAACTATTAAGATAGTTAGAAGCGATAGAGGAGGCGTGTATGATGGTCCATTTAATGCGTTTTGTAAAGAACATGGAATAATCCATCAAACTAAAAATGATTATTCACTAGAATTTAATAGAGACGAAAAAAATCGAACTCTAAAAGAGATGATGGGGGGAACCGTTGCTTACCACTAATTATATATTCAACGAAATTCCATACAAAGTAATTGGAAAAACTCCATATGAATACTTTGAGTTGTTTCAGAGTTTGATTTGTGTGTGTGTGTGTGTGTATGCAGCATATCAAGGCGATTATCACAGCTGATGAGGTTAGTTTTCCTTGTATCATTAAAAGAAATTTTGATATTTGCCTCAGTTCTGAAACATTGTGGTCGTCTTTTATTCTCGAGTTCGTTTTGAACCTTGTTTTTTTGTAAGGAAAAATATTTTTGAAGAATGGTGCATTTCTTGATTCCATTACTGTATTTTCATAAATATTTTATATTTATGTATCAGAAATCGATATGCACTACTATTATGTGCATATCCGATAAAGATGCAATCCACTTTTTAAGGTCCAATAGTGATCTTCTTGGTGGTGCTATCGCAACTTTTGCTAATCACCCCCCACATTAAGGTATTTATATGAAGGTAATTAGATGAAACTGAACAATCCTCACCTCCAAATTGAGCACACTGGCTCTCTCTAGGCCAAGAATAGTTGACGGTAAGAAAAGATTCGGGTCGAGAATCTGGAGATCACGGGCGTGAATCTGAACACGATGCATGATTGCATACTTATCGACATCAAGCGCCTCACTCTCTCCCGTCGCGGCTATCCTAACCCAACTCTGAGACGATTGAAGCTTTGTCTTGTTCCCCGGTAAAGGATCCGCCGTCGCAGAAACACGTTCCCGTTATTGTACGCCATGTCTGGAAACAATTCCTCACCGTCGCCTTCTGAAGATTCGGAGAAGTGAAGAACCATCCTCTCTGCTCTCATTTTTCAATAAAAAGGATATTCACAAATCTTTTTCCTACCGATCTTTTTAGTTTTGTTTTTTTTCCAGAGAGTTTTTAAGAGTTTCAGACAAAAAGGAAACATGACTCTGTTCTGTTACAAGAGTTCAAAGTATTTTTCATATCAAACCGGATATAACCGTGATAAACCGGTAACTGTATTCATGATTTCCGGTAAGTCTATGCAGCTCCGAGTGATTTAGCAGTATCTAACTGTTTGAACCGAGTTTGAGGGAAAGAACCGAATACTCAGTAAATTTTTGGGTCATGGTTCGTGAATACTCGGTTTGGCACGAGAAGATGGTCGAAGTGCATTTTCGCTTCCTATTATATGGCTTCCGGTTATCCTTATGTCGTTTTTAGTGGCACGGTAGGATCGTTATAGATTTGGTTGTCAAAAACCGCAGGGATGGGACGAACACCTACTTGGAATACTGTCGAACGGCTGAGAGTTCGTTGCCTGTTAAATTTGTGTCGCTCTAGTCGAGGTTGGTGTCGGGAAGAAGCGATCTTTAATGGGAAATTACGTCGCATTGACCCCTGCCGGAGAGCCGAAAGGTCGCGAGAAGTCGAATGGTCGTAGGTGAGAATGGATTTTTAATGGGGCTCAGGCCCATTATGCGGAAGTCGAAAGGTCGCTAGGTTGGGTGATAGAAGAGGGGCTCTTAGGGCCCAATTAGGTTTCCTTAGACCTAATTATTTCGTCTTTAGGGTATGTGCTTCCCTCTCCCTTATAAATAGGTGGCCTCTCCTTGCTCCTCTCATTCTTCTCTGCTCCCAAAAGTATCCTCTCTCACTCTATATTCTCTGCTTTCTACTTCTCTCTCTAGGTTATCACTGTAGAAATCAAGTTAGGACGATTCCCGGGGATTATGGCTTCGAGAAAGTGATTTTCGCGGGAACAGAAAGGGAAAAACGTGGCTGCCTCGCCGAGTCCTATTAGGGGTTTATCGCTTGAAGAGGAGACAATTTACGAATTTAGTCTCGTTCACCGAGAAGCGAAGATGGATACAGTGAACATGAGCCTAGCACAAGGATGTTAGTTGCTGACGCAGAGAGACTCTTCAGGGATGAAGACGATGGGAACGAGGCGTCAGACGTTCCTACTGATTTGGACAATCCGGACGATCCTAGCGCGCGTGCCAATTTTGTCCCAGTACGTTACTGTCCGAGTGGGGTTTTTTTCGATCTCTCGGCTATCGCTTTTGGTCTTCTTCGTCCTGCAGAGGTGGAGGGACAATCCTCGAAGAATGTAGGAGAAACAAGGTCGACCCCGGGCGGTGTAAAGAAATTGTTGAGGGAATGTAATGCGGTAAGCGTCACGTTTCTTACCCCTACGCACACCCAGAGGCCCTTGTCGCCGCCTGTGGGGTACCAGTGTGTCTACGAGTCATATTTCCAACGTGACACGAAGCTATGGTTCCCCATCCCTCGACTCTTTACGTCCTACATGTTTCATCGGGACGTGGCCATCAACCAGTTCTTGAACTGTTCATTTTGTATAACGGTAGCTCTATTGGTGATGGCAGCTGAGATCAATGTATCACTGAGGTGTTCGAGCCTTCGAAGAGCTGTGCTTTATCAAGGTGATACGGATGGTCTTTTCTCGGTGAAGATGATACCGAATTATAATGTCCTTACTGGTCATCCAAACAAGACTCCTGACTGGCAGCGTTACTAATTCTACGTGAAGTATGACGAGTTTGCGTTCGAAGAGCCGCCGAGCAACGACTCCAGAGTTCTTTGGGATTTGGCGCATTGGTAGATAGCTGCTTCCAAATAAGTGTTTTTTATTGTGGTTTTGATTGATTTATTTTGTCGTGTAGTTGATCATCCAAATACAATTGACTACCCCGAAGTTTGTTTTTGACAATGCCTGAGCTTGTAGCAGCGCTGAGTCACCAACGCTGGCTAGAGATTAGCGAGGAAAGGATTCGTTGAGCTTAAGACGCATTGCCGAAACTTAAATTTTCTACCGATCCCTTAGTCCTTTAGTTATTGATTTTCTCGCCTTAACTTTGGTCGTGTGCAGGTGACTGGGTATCCGACATGCCTGCTCAAGTTATTTTGGGGCAGAAAATGTTTGTCGCTTTTCACAAAGAGGGAGCAACAGTTTGTGAAGAGAGCGAGGAAGATGTAAGAACTACCGGATTTAAGTTCTTTCGTGGAAGTCAGCTGGTCCCGTCTCGGAGTAAATTGATGTCGATGATAGACGGGATGGGCTTGGATGGGTGAAAGTTTGCGGCTTATCAGTCTGCCACGGGCCATCTTATTGCGGCCGTCGGACGCTGGGGAACCGAGATCGGGGGAGAAGGCCTCTACGCCGAGGAAGAGCAAAGAAAAGTCAACGAAATTAAATATTTGTTGTTGGAAAGTCCCAGGACGCGATCGGGGGCGCAGAGGAACTGCAGGTGGGAGAATTCCAAAGAAGAAGAAGAAGAAGAAATTGCGGGCAAAGGACCAGACATCGGTGCAGAGAAAGTCCCGAGACAGGATGGTGACACAATGGTTTACCTTGAATCGGGAAAGAACCACCCTCCGACGAAGCGGCTAAATTGAAAAGGAGGAGCAAGAAGAAGAACAAGAACAAGACGGGGTCGGAAGCTCGTGTCTTAGGGGAGGTTGATCTTCGGACCGCAGGTCGAGACAGGAGGTGGTCTGGCTCGAGAAGTAGATCCGGAGGCTGGTAGAGACTCGCAGAGAGTCGTTAGTCGGATTCCCATGGTTTCCTTTCCAGACCGGGTCTCCTTCTTGTACAATGCTGGGACCCCGTTGATACTTAACGGGCCAGAGTGTGCCAACCTGGTTCTCAGATCAGGGGTGGCCCTTGCGAATACCGACTGTTGACGAGCTCGTGTTCAGAGATGCCTATGTCGACGCCGCTCGCAACCAACTTCTGGTAGGTCCCCTGCCTATCTCTGTTTTCATTTTGGTTTTTGGGTCATTCCATTACTGGACACTATCTGATTCTCTTTTGTCGTGAAGGTTAACGGGAGTACGAACTTCTTGGTAGAGAAGAATGACACCGAGCTAAAGGTGACCTTTGCTCTTCTCGGGAAAGTCGAAAAGAAAGTGCAAGTCAAGAAGAAGCGCATCATTTCTCTGAAAGAAGAAATAAGGGTCGTTTCTGAGGAGATCTCCCGTGAAAGATATGATGTCGTTGTTCGGGACAGAGCCCAAGAAAGAAGAGCTGACGATCTCGAAGGTGAGCTTGGGGCAGTCAAGCGGCAATGGAAGAGCTCAACAGGGAGAAAACCGCTTTGGCATGGAGAAATCCAAGCTGGAACGAGAGAAAGCCGGCCTCGAGGAAAGGCATTCGGCGGAGGTTGCTCGTCTCAGGGACTCTCGTAGCTTCGAGGTCAATCTAGAACGAGTTCGGGTGCAAACTTCCATGATTGCCAATTAAAATTGCCGATTCAACAATATTCGCGAGCGCGAGTCTCATTATGATGCCTTTGACACGGCACGATACCTCTACAGCCAAGCTTTCAGGACGAGGAAATGTCTGCAGATTCTGAAGAGAAGAGGTGGTGAGATTACGTAGGAGACTATAGACTTCTGTGCTGCTGAAGAAGAGAAGTTTAAGGAGGAAGCCACCCGTTTGGAGGTCGGATGCCTTCCAGAATCTGATCTCTCTCTATCTCCGTTAGTTATGGAGTCGCCTTTCGTCGACAAAGATCTCATGGCCGGGCTGGACCCGTTTGGATCTAATGCTGACCTGATTAATCACCGGACGGATGTTAACCTCCAGACTCCAGGTCGTTCCCTGGAGTGCCCTCAGGATGTGGGACAAAGGATCCGCTGGCCGATGGAGGTGAGACTTCAGTCGAAGTCTCTGAAGCCTCGGGGGATGAGGGGGACTCAGACCTTGGTTTAAGCGAGGGACGCACAAGCTGCTGGAAAGTGATAAGGCCCAGCCCCCTGAGCGAGGAGCTAGAAAAATCCAGAGCGTCGGCGTTCATGAGTCTGCAGCGATGGTATCGAAGGATCCTTTCGCACAGAGTGACCAAGCCGTAGGGGGCAATCTTAGCGAAGCTCACGACTAAGGATTCTGCTGTTTTGTTGTTGTGTTTTTTTAATCTTTGTTGGATTCCTTTTTTTTGCCGCCTTGATATTTTGAGGACTTTTCTAAGCTGTGAACTAGTTCCTTCTTTATATAATGTCTTGTGATGACGACGTCTTTCAGCTGGCTATTCTCTAAGCTAGAAATCCATTATTTTTTACCGCCTCTCCCAAAGTTATTAGATTGCGACCTTCGACTTATGGGATCACCGTTCAGGCCGTTTGTCGTGGAATGAATTAGAGTAACTCATTTAATCGCTTGTCGATGAGGAATACCGAAGCATTAGGAACCAGTCAGATCATCATTTAGGACTTGAGAATTCTGAATCGCGCATTTTTAGTCGAAATAATTCGTTTAGTCGCATTTAAGGACTTTAGAATTTTCGAATCGCACATTTTTATACGAAGTAATTCGTTTAGTCACAGTTTAGGACTTAGAATTTTTGAATCGCACATTTTCATTCGAAGTAATTCGTTTAGTCGTAGTTTAAGACTTAGAATTTTCGAATCGCACATTTTTTTCAAATAATTCTTCTAGTCGTTTGTTGACGAGAATTATCGAAGTGTCCCAGTCGAGATTCTAACTGTAGGGACTTGCAGGCAATAATTGTTCTCGCTCCACGTTGAAGTAATTTGTGGGTCTCCGGTTGGCCAAACCTGCCGAGAATTATTGGCTGAACCGGTAAGTCTGAAACCGACACGAAAATGTCGGATAAGTGTCTGATCAGGAAGTATTCGTTTGTCGGGCGCGAGTACTGGTACGTGATCCAGAGCATGGCGAATTTTTCCATGCTTGGTCGTCAGCATCGGTTGTGACGAGAAAAAGTGACTTTTATAAGAGTAGCATTTCCTTGTCCTTGTCGGCTTGTTCCCAATTTTCTCCCTGAAGGGATTAGTTGGGACCCAAAGGAGGAGCTGCCTACGTACCTCGGTAGGGGATCAAGCCATTTGTAGTTTGTTTTTAAGCAAGTAGAAGTGACTCGGAGAGTGCATCTACTCGACGATTGAAAGTGGCCTTATGGGCGCATTTACTTGGTTTTGTTTTGAGCGAGTAGAAGCGACACGGAGGGTGCGTCTACTCGACGAGTAAAAGTGGCCTTTGCGGGCGCATTTACTTGGTGTTTTTAGGCGATTTAGTCCTGCGAAAGGTTTTTTTTTACGCGTAATATTTTTTGAGGTTCTTCGAGTTCCATGCGCGTGGAACGATGTCTCCTTGTGATGTTTCAAGTCGATATACGCCGGGTTGGATGACTTCAGTGATTTGTAGGGAGCCTCCAGTTCGTTCCTAGTTTGCCTGCTTTCCACTCCTTGGTATTTTCGAACACTTTTCTGATCTAAGGCTTCTAGCAGCATGTCGCGATTGAGACTATCGAGATGGGGGATTTTACCGCGACTCAAATTTGTGACGTTTACTTCGGCGGGCACCATTGCTTTGACCTCGTATTCCAAGGAGAAAGGAATGGTTTTTTGTCGCTCCTCGGAGTGTTTTCCGATGCGACCATAAAACTCCGTCGAGTTCATCGGCCCAAGTTCCTTTTTTTAAATCGAGGCATTTTTTGATGCCATCGATGATCAGTTTTTTCGAAGATTCGCTTGACAGTTACCTTGCGGGTATCATGGCGTTGAGGAGCTGAGGCGGATATTCCATCATTTGCAGAAATTCTTAAATTTGCTTGACATGAATTGAGTTCCGTTGTCGGTGAAGATTTCATATGGTAAGCCATGCCGGCCAGATGATATTTTTCCATACAAAGCTCTGGACTTCCCTGTCGGTGACCTGGCGAAGGACTCTGCTTCCACCCACTTTGTGAAATAGTCAGTTAGGACTAGGACGAATCGTCTTTGTCGGGAATTAGGAAGGGGGCCAATGATATCCATTCCCCATCGCATGAACGGGTAAGGTGCGGTTGTGGTCCGTAGCAGCTCGGTTGGGCGATGGATGTTGGGGGCATGTCGTTGACACATGTCGCAACGTCATGTGTACTCTTCACAATCAGTATTCATCGTTGGCCAGTAAAAACCGAGACTCTTAACCATGAGGGCTAGAGCTTTTCCTCCTGAATGGTTACCGGCGGGCCGTCGTGTGTTTCTGCCATCACGAGCCTTATAGCATCGCCGGCGATGCATTTGAGTAATAATTTACTCGCGGTCCATCTGTGTAGCTCGCCACATGACGACGTAATGTGTGCTGCATGCTTTGAGTCGCCTGGCTGTCCTATTTTTCTATAGGCAATGAGTTATGCGTGAGGTAGTCGATAAACTCGGTTCTCTTGTTGATACTTGGTTGTTCTTGATTTTGCGCGGGATCCGGGTAGTGTGCGTTGCTTGGGGCTTTGAAGATTGGGGGGACGAGAAGGTGGCCTTCCATGGGCAAGTCGATACTCGGTTTTTCTATGCGGTGAATCAGGATGGTCTGTTTGAATTGGTCACGGATTTTTCTACCTAAGGCGGCGAGAGCGTCAGCGCACACGTTCTCCCCCCGGGGACTTTTGTAAGCTCGAAGAACTCGAAATCATTGGCGAGTGATTGGACCACTTTGAGTAGGCGTCCATTCGCTGGTTACGTGCATCATAATCACCGTTGAATTGGCTTCTGACGATTTGGAAGTCGCAATAGGCGCTTAGTCGCTTGGCTTTGAAGGCTTAAGCAAGTCGAAGTCCGGCGATAAGGGACTCGTACTCGACCTCGTTATTAGAAGCAGTGAAGTCGAATGACTACCTAATCAGCTCTCCAGCGGGCGATTGAAGCTTTACCCCCGCTCCTGATCCTTTGGTAGTAGAAGAACCGTCGACATGCAAAATCCATTTGGTGCTCGGGAGGATAAGATCTTGTTCGAACTCTGGTGGCAGCTCGATTATGAAGTCGGATAACACTTCGGATTTTTCCACGGTTCGATTCTTGTGGAGGATGTCGTACTGGCTGAGTTCAATCGCCCATTTAGATAGACGGCCAGATCTATTGGTGTTATGCATTACCGTACGTAACGGCTGATTCGGCCTATGTTTCCTTGCGGAGATGACAATAGCGAGGGCCATCTTTTCTAGAGTGGGAAAACGAGTTTCAGGATCGGTCATGCGTTTACTCGTGTAAAAGATCGGTCGTTGTTCGCCGCGGTCGTCCCTAACAAGAACACTACTAACGGCTCTCGAGGAGACAGCGATGTAAAGCGCGAGAGTGTCACCATTCTCCGGTTTAGACAATACGAGCGGAGAGGTCAAGTATTGTTTCACTTGAGTGAATGTTTCTTCGTATTTCTCGTCCCAGACGAACTTTTTATTTCCACATAATAGATCTAGAATGGGAGGCACTTTATCAGCCAATCGGGATATGAATCGGTTTAGCGCTGCAATCCTGCCGGTTAACCTCTGAACTTCCTTACTATTCTTCGATTGGGAAGGTCGAGTATAGTGGAAATCTGTTTTGGGTTAGCTTCGATTCCCCTCTGCGTTACAATATAGCCAAGGAATTTCCCTGACATTACGCCGAAAGTGCATTTAGCCGGGTTCTAGAAATAGTAAGGTAGTAATCCGCACTGTGCGTGGATGCGTTAATCTTAGGGATATTGTCGAATCAGCAATAGTTTAAATCAACTCTAAACCAAATTCAAACTGAAATTTTAAATATTGAATCAGTATTTAAATATCTAATTCTAAAAATACGAAGTCCGAATAGACCAACTAAATCCGAACAGATATTTGAATGTCATCCCAAGGAAAAGCTATGCGACAATATCCCTCAGTACAACGTAAAATAAATAATCTAATCGAATTTATAACTTCGTGCACGGTGCGGGTTACTACCTAGTCAGGAAAATAATACACAAACCTAGTAAAAACATAAATTCATGATATCAAATGGCCCATAAAAAGTAAGGTAGTAACCCGCACCGTGCGCGGATGCGTATGCATTCGTAAATTCGTGAATTTATATACCTTATCCTAGAGAATGGTATGTACAAAAGTAAGGTGTAGGAGTACCTTTTAGTTGTTGGGATTGTACCCGAAGGCATCATCCCATGTGTCATCAGGGAAAGAGGTTGTAGTACCCTTGAGGAGTGCTGGCAATCTCATCTTCATCTCCTCCATCATTAGAAGAATCAAAGGAGGGTGAAATTTTGCCTGAGTTTGACCGGGGAGCAATCGGGTTTCTTCGCAGACGCTCGAGCTGGGCAGCGGAGAGTGGAGGACCTAGTGCCAGGGAGGGGTCCTCCGTATGATCATAATGGTGAGGTTGGGGTGTTGAGGTATTTCTCAAAACAAAGTCTTCAGAACTGCATCTAGCAACCCCTCCTTTAACCAAGAGATCAACTACCTTCTTCATAAATTGAGCTGAAGGTTTTGCTTGGGTTTTCATCGTTTTCTTTAGCTCTTTATACTTCGTCTGAGCTTGAAGAATGCTTGTCTTAAGCCTTGTTCCAGCGCTGCAGCTTGCCAATCTGATCATGGGCGTCACGAAGAGGACCTGGTGGAATGGCTCTTGTGTACTGCTCAAGTGGTAGCGAGGAGGTCCATAGAGAGGAGTAGGATCCTCATGGGTGTCATCAGCTCTCACGCCAGCTCTCTTCCTCCTGGTTAATGCTATGGGGTCTAGGGGGCCATGGGGTACAAGAAACTCTCCCTGAGCTATGTCCAAGCTGATTATTCCTGGGTTGTCCAAGCTGGTGAGTTCTCTATTCGGGAGGAACAACTCTACTGGTGTCCCGTGTAGCAGGTAGGAGTAGACAAGGCTTCCTTCGTATTGCCCGTGAAGGTATGTAGCAGTTCGCAAGTAAGGGCCATCAATGAATAGTGGTCCTTTGGCATCATTGCCCAAGTTATTCCTCAAGCTATGAGAAGGGAAGTGATCATACCAACGATACCTATCTGAGGGGTCGGGTCAGTTGTCGTCCATGCCCAGTCCCGGTAGTGCATGAGGCGCCTCACAAGAATCCCACCATGCCAAAATCACTGTAGACATCTGTGCTAGGGAGACCAAGCTGATCCGGTGTTGTGAAGACTCTGGGGAGTTGGCAAAGCAGCATCAATTCTTCCTCGTTCACTGTGCCAGGTTCCTTCCTTGGGTAAAGAGTGTGGACGAGGATCCGGTGGAGATAGCGCACTGGCGGGTGTCTTATTGCTGAGTTCTTATCATGTCCAGTAGCATGCTTGTTCCCCGTGATCATCTTCCAAACATTCTTGGGGACATCCCTGTTCTAGGGAGGTTGGCTTCTTCCATATCTTGAAGTCCCATCACCTCTCCAATTTCCCTAAAGGTCATGTGTTGTGGTTTTGCCATTGACCTTGAACCTGATCCTTCCCATCCCTCACTGATGTGTTCAGCGTCGTAGTGGAATGTAGCGTCTAGGGATGCCAAGAATTGACATGAGACTTCTTGGTAGGTGGGATATGCCATAGAGTAGAAACTAGGCATGTTCAGTAGCTCCAATAAGGTCTGAACATCCTGATCCATTCCCAGCGTTCTCATCATCTTAGTATCTGCAAACTTGTGTCTACTCTATGGCATACCCTATCTACCAGAAATCTCATGTCAATTCTTGCCTCATAGACGCTACATTCCACTACGACGCTGAGCACATCAATGAGGATGGGAAGGATCAGGTTCAAGGTCAATGGCAAAACACAACACATGACCTTCAGGGAAATTGGAGAGGTGATGGGACTTCAAGATACTGGAAGAGCCAATCTCCCTAGAATCAGGGATGTCCCAAGAATGTTGGAAGATGATCACGGGAACAAACATGTCTACTGGATCATGATAAGAACTCCAGCATAAGACACCCGTCAATGCGCTATCTCCACCGAGATCCTCGTCACACTCTTACCAAGGAAGAACCTGGCACAGTGAACGAGGAAGAATCGTGATTGCTGCTTTGCCAAGCCTCAGAGTCTTCACAACACCGGATCAGCTTGGTCTTTCTCGCACAGATGTCTACAGTGATTTTGGCATGGGTGGGATTTCTTTGTGAGGCGCCTCATGCACTACTACCGGGACTGCGGCATGGACGACAACTGAACCAGCCCCTCAGATAGCGTATCGTTGGTATGATCATTTTCCTTCTCATAGCTCCGAGGAATAGACTTGGACAATGATGCCAAAGGACACTATTCTATTGCATGCCCTTAGCTTGCGAACTGCTGCATACCTTCACGCGGCAATATGAGGCAGCCTTGTCTACTCATACCTTCTACACGGGACCCAGTAGAGATGTTGCTTCCCGAATAGAGACTCACAGCTTGGACAACCAGGAATAATCAGTTTGACATAGCTCATGGAGAGTTTCTTTGCTTGGATCGCGCCCATGGCCCCCTAGACCCATATCATTAACCAGGAGGAAGAGAGCTGGCGTGAGAGCTGATGCACACCATGAGATCCTACTCCTCTCTATGGACCTCGCTTGCTACACTTTGAGCACGTACACAGAGAGCCTTCCACCAGGTCTCTCTTCGTGACGCCATGCGATCAGATTGGCAAGCTGCAGCGCTGAACAAGCCTCAGACAGGCATCATTCAAGCTCAAGACGAAGTATAAAGAGCTAAAGAAAACGATGAAAACCCAGCAAAGCTGTTCAGCTCAGTATATTGATAGAAGGTAGTGATCTCTTGGTTAAAGGAGGGCGTGATGGATGCAGTCTGAGACATTGTTTGTGAGAAATACTCAGCACCCCAACGGTCACCATTATGATCATGCGGAGGACGCCCTCCCTGGCACTAGTCCGCCACTCTCTGTTGCCCAGCTCGAGCGTCTGCGAAGAAACCCGATTGCCCCGCTTCAAACTCAGGCACATTTCACCCTCTTTTGATTCTTCTGATGATAGAGGAGATGAAGATGAGATTGTCAGCGCTCCTCAGGGTGTGCTGCACCTGCTTTCCCCGATGACACACATGGATTATGCCTTTGGGTACAATCCCAACAACTTAAAGGTACTCTACACCTTACTTTTGTACATAGCATTGCTCTAGTGATAAGGTATATAAATTCACGAATTTACGAATGCATACGCATCCGCGCACGGTGCGGGTACTACATTTACTTTTTTATGGCCATTTGATATCACGATTTCATGTTTTTTACTAGGTTTGTGTATTATTTCCTGACTAGTAGTAACCGCACCGTGCGCAGAGTTATAAATTCGATTAAATTATTTATTTTACGTGTACTGAGGGATATGTCGCATAGCTTTTCCTAGGGATGGACATTCACATATAGT
>CAJHQP010012009.1:0-13437 GCA_905132765.1 Moricandia arvensis
ACTGGAAGTGATGTGCTCCCATAAACCTCAACCACCAAGGGCTGTCTTGGCCAACCTTCGCCAGAGTAAGTAGTTAAGACCCTTCAGGGTAACCGGAATGATCACTGCCTTGTGCTGCTCCATCTCAACTGTTATTATCCCAGCGGGTAAAAGGGTTTTTTGAAAGACTGGATTGATGAGATTACCAAGTGTAGACTAAGTATACTCTCTTGTGACAGGATGAAATGAGCAGAAAAGAGTGAAGCACTTCCTGGAAACTGAAGCAAGAACTCGCAAGAACAGTCTTATTATCCACTGGATAAAAGGATGTTCTTCAAGAAATTAAGAAAGTAAACCGATGAAGTGAACAAAGGAAGTACAGAAAGAGATTTGCGGAATAGAATAGGTGTTTAGGAAGCTTACAAGCTCTGATACCATGTAAGTTTTTGTGATAATAAGTGAGAAACCAGAGAAGAACAAGAGAGAGAGTAGAGAGAATCGTAAGGCAAGAGAGAGAGAAAAGGAAGATTTTATTTCCTTGCTTCTGAATGAGCTCTGGTACAATGAGTTAAATAGGCAAGTTGCCTTCAGTACATAAATGAATAAACAAAGAGAATGAATAAACTATTGTGGCTCTGGCCGAGGGAAAGTGACAGGAGCTAAACGGTCTCCTAGGCTCCCCATCCTTAAGTAGAACATGTGACTTATACTATAAACAATTCACCATCTGTTCTCCTTGCTTCGCCAACGGTCTGGAGCTTCTGAGGATTCAAACTTGGCGAGTCTCCTCTCTTCCTTGTCACTCAAGTCCCTTCTAGGTCACGGATGGGACCTTGTTCCTCAAGCTATTCCGTATACTTGTAAGGACAAGACTTAAACCCAATTCTTCATCCCTTTGTCTTCTTTATTCCTCAGGTCAATACAAATGGAGTCCTTGCTGGTCTTTCTCCAAGCATACCTGCTCCATTCAACAAATCAAGTGTGAAACTTTCTTGGGATAAGAAGAGCCCCTCCTTAGATTGGCATACTTCTATTCCAAGAAAGTACTTTAGCTCACCCAATCCTTGATATCAAATACAGATTTCAAGTAAGCTTTAGTGTTTTGGTATACCTTCTTTGTCATTCCATGTGATGATGATATCATCAACATACAAAAGGATGACTACTATACCTTGTTGGCTATTGAGAGTGAATAGAGTATGCTATACAAGAAGTGAAGACCAACTAGTTGATATCTTCACTAAAGGCTGGCGAGTACTAAAGTCTGTGAGTTCATTCATCCAAAACTTCGACTCATAGACCTCAACATGTTCACTGATCTCCCCCTCCATGAAGTGTTCTACTCTTTTTCCTTGGCTTGGTTTTTCTCCGCAAGTGGTTTTACCTAGCTGAGGTTTTAATGAGGGAATGCTTCATGGCTTCCAAGCTTGACAGTCTCTATAGTCAAGCTTGAGGGGGAGTGTTGACATGAAGGAATAATAAGGTTAAGGCAATGAGGAACAAGAGAGAGAGGCAAATTCAAGTTAACTTAGGATGCAAGCTTGTTCGTACAACTTGACCTACAAGTCAGTCTGTACAGCTTGCCCTAAGAGTGTCTTGGAAGGCAAGAAAAAGGAATGGGACGAATTTAAATAACTTCTCTGGTCTCCCTAACCTCTGGAAATAATATAAACAAGTGTAGACAACTTGCTGGAGCTGTTGGAGCTTTGTGACAAACCAAAGTCCACATGATCTGCCAAGGAAGAAAGAAACAAAGAAGTGTCCCTTTCTGTCCAGATGAGTGGTCCATGCACGTCCAGAGCATCTTCAGAAGACCAGAGCATCTTCAGAAGGCCAGAGCATCTATAGAAGGCCAGAGCATCTTCAGAAGACCAATTGTTTATTCATTCTTATTGTCTGGCTTTACTCTATTTAAAGTATCCTGCCTATGTAACCTAAATCAAGCAAGGAAAACACTTTACTCTCTCTCTCTATACTTCTGTCCACGAAATCAAGCTCCCCTCTCTCATGTTCTTCAGTTTGTTCATCATGTTCTTCCAAAAATCTCTCTGAATCTCTAAAAACTTATATGAATCCAGTAGCTCAGCAACAAACAAAGAATCAAACTTCAGAGAACAAACCCCAACGCCAAAACAGAAGAAAAAGATAGAAAGATAGCAAGATTTTGTTTGCAAGAGGCTTTACCACCAGGGCTGGATTTCTCCTCAGCAAGGCTGGATTTCTCCTCAGCCAAGTTGGATTTCTCTTCAACTTTTCTTTTGCTTTTTTTTTTTTTTAAATCTGGTTGGCCCTCTTGCAGATTTAACAGATAGAAAGATTGTTAAAATTAAAAAGAGAATAGCCAGAGGAAAAGATTTAGTCCATGATCAAAGACAAGTGCATCAAGAGAAATTGATTTGGGCTATCTGTGGCAGTCTTGCTCCACAAGCTACCGTCTTGACCTAACCTGACTTGCAAGACAAGGAATGAGTTAGGGAGGACCTTGTGGACGTGATAAGCTCCAGAAACCTAAGGATACTCAGTTTGAATATAAATGGAAGGATCTGCTTTGATTTAAGCAAGAAAGAAGTCACATGGGTGCATAAGGAGCTGTGGTAAGACCTGTCACTATCACCAAGGAAGGTTGTGCTCTCCTCCTGTCCCTTTCTACTCTTCCTGGACGAGCCAGACCTTGGCTGTATCCCCTTTGGGCCTCTTCTCAGTCTATACAGAATTATTTGTTATGTTTCCATTTTTTAGTAATTGTTTAATCATGTGTATTGCCTATTTAAAGGCTTCCCATCACTTGTACACACTAACCAGAATCAATAGGCAAGTTCTCTCTCTAAACTCGTGGCTCTCTCTCTCTTGCTTGTGTCTAAGCAATATTCACAATGTAAGGAGTTAAGGTATTATGGTTTAAAGGCTGTCTTAGCTCTTTCTCTCTTAAGGCAGCCTAATACTTGTCAAACTCACTCTAACTCTTCTTTATCTACTGTCTTAAACTCTAGCTTACTGATTCTAAATCCCATTCATCTAAGTACACAAACTCTAAGTGTTGTGTTATTCTCAAGGATTAGATTCATACTAGAGAGTTTCTGCTTCATAAAACCAGTTTACTGTCTAGGATTCTTGGTTATATAGTAAGCTGTGTATGAGGATTCAATCACAAGTTGGTTGTCTCTTCCTTTGAATGGTGAGTTCCTGTTGTATGGTTGAAGAGGATTCAGTTACAAGTTAACTGAAGACTCTCTTGACATGAGACAAACACTCATGAATTCAAACATGGTATCAGAGCTTTGTTGCTCTTCTTTGGGATCAAACTCACCTCTTTTCTCTCTGTTTTTTGAATAAATCCTTTCTCTCCCACTCTGATATAGTGTAAGCTTGCTCAATACTTGTTAGTATCTTGAGTCAAGGATGAGGAAGAGAAAGATTTCAAAAATGCTTCACCATTATGCTTTATCCACTGGATAATAACTTTCTCTTAATGGAGCATCTCTTTGACCAGTGGACAAACTGTTTTGATCCATTGGTTTCACTGTTGTCTAAGGCCACAGGAAATACTTGTTTCATGTGTTATTCTGATGGTTCTCTTGTTGCAAGCTCTGGAAAACATCAGTTCATGAGTTATTCCAGTGGCACATGTCTATGATCAGTGGATAAATTAATTGTCCAATGGTCCATTGTGTTTCAGCTACTAAAGCACCAACTCTTGATGAGTATTGGATGCTCTTGGCTATTAATGCTTCCGCAAAACTCAAGAAAACAGAGCAAAACTCTGTCCATTAGAACTCTTGAGCAAAATTTCTATTTTTCTATTCTCTATTCTCTCATTCTCTCATTCACAGGATACTTATTCTCATCATTCTCCCATTCTCTGGCTACTAATACTCTGGTTACATCATTCTCTACTCTCTACTTATACTCTTGGTTACTCAAATCTCTTTTCTCACAATCTTGTTTATAATCTACCTAAGGTTGTTAAACTGTCTTGAAGTTAAGATGTCTTGAAAGAATAGTCCTTGCTTCTGTCCTTAGGAAAATTGGTTGTGTTGTTGCCTGAATGCTTGGTCTTGTTGATTAGGATTCAGAGTGTGTTTCTAGGATAGAATCATGAAGATATCTGTCCATAGCTTGTTTGAAATGAGTTTTAAAGATCAGACTTGGTGAAAACCAATGTTCTGGTCTCTTGTTGTCTACTGATGCTTGTCTTAGTGTTGCTTTGACAGGATGCCCATGTTGATCAGAGCCTACACATGATGTATATTCCTGACCATGGAGATTGCCCACTGCCCATCAACACTTTGGAAACTGATTGTGTCCATTAACTCCCAAGATGGTTGAGAGGATGAAGGGGAAAGTGGAGAGATTGCTCAGAAGTGACTTACCTGATGCCAAGAGGGTGGACAGGAAGTACACTCAAGAGAAAAGGCCACAATTCAAGTCAAAAGGGTTGTGGTCTCAAGGCATTGGTGATCATCATTGGCTCTCATCTTCCAAGCTTGAACACATACTCTCAATTCTCAGGTCAAGCTTGAGGAGGGGTGTTAATATGAGAAGCCAATGTCCATTCTTCATAAAGTTATGCAAGGGAAGTACCTAAAACTATACTTATTCTTGTTTGAATAGGTTTGCCCCTTGAGAATTGATGCAGGTGTGTGTGCATTGTTTGAATCAGGTACTTGGACCTCATGAGAAGAGTCTGGTCGTGGAACAAACCCTTTGATGATGGCAGGATGTCAGAAGAAAGGGGGAGACTAAGAACCAGCCACATCGAGAGTTCCAAGCAGTTTTGAGTGTGAAGCAAGGAAGGCATTGGTGTCTGCTTATCATTTAAGTAAGGCCATGATCTAGGGTTTATGAGTCCCTAAACTAGATCATAAGACTCATAAACCCACTGGCCAATCCCTAGGCTGAGGGTTGTTGCACTCTTTTTCCCTAAGTGATGGTTTTATCCCATGAGGTTTTTCTACACTTAGGTTTTTAATGAGGCAAGTACTCTCAGTTCCAAGCTTGCCCAAGGATCTCTTATGGTCAAGCTTGAGGGGGAGTGTTAAAATTAAAAAGAGAATAGCCAGAGGAAAGGATTTAGTCCATGATCAAAGACAAGTGAATCAAGAGAATTGATTTGGGCTATCTCTTCAGTCTTGCTCCACAAGATACCGTCTTGACCTAACCTGACTTGCAAGACAGGAATGAGTTAGGGAGGACCTTGTGGACGTGATAAGCTCTAGAAACCTAAGGATACTCAGTTTGAATCAAATGGAAGGATCTGGTTTGATTTAAGCAAGAAGAAGTCACATGGGTGCATAAGGAGCTGTGTAGACTGTCACTATCACCAAGGAAGGTTGTGCCTCTCCTCCTGTCCCTTTCTACTCTTCCTGGACGAGCCAGACCTTGGCTTTGTCCCTTTGGCCTCTTCTCAGTCTATACATAATTATTTGTTTATGTTTTCCATTTTTTAGTAATTGTTTAATCATGTGTATTGGCCTATTTAAGGCTTCCCATCACTTGTAACACTAAAAATCAATAGACAAGTTTCTCTCTCTAAAATCGTGGCTCTCTCTCTCTTGCTTGTGTCTAAGCAATATTCACAATGTAAGGAGTTAAGTATTATGGTTTAGAGGCTGCCTTAGCTCTTTCTCTCTTAAGGCAGCCTAATACTTGTCAAACTCACTCTAAACTCTTCTTTATCTACTGTCTTAAAACTCTAGCTTACTGATTCTAAATCCCATTCATCTAAATACACAAACTCTAAGTGTTGTGTTACTTCTCAAGGATTAGATTCATACTAGAGAGTTTCTGCTTCATAAAACCAGTTTACTGTCTAGCATTCTTGGTTATATAGTAAGCTTTGTATGAGGATTCAGTCACAAGTTGGTTGTCTCTTCCATTGAATGGTGAGTTCCTGTTGTATGGTTGAAGAGGATTCAGTTACAAGTTAACTGAAGACTCTCTTGACATGAGATAAACACTCATGAATTCCAACAAAGATAAGAAGATTTCTGGAAAAATTGCAGAGAAAATTGGCAGAGAATAGAAAACATATTCCCAAAACAAAAAGAAGTGGAAAAGTTTTAGAATCAAACCCCAGATCAAGAGCCTTCAAATCTGCTCTGATACACTTGATGAACCCCTGATGAGGAGATCATTTTGTCCCTGATACTTTTGAAGGAAGATCTGATGGTTTTGAGAGAGATCTGGGTTGATTTTGATGATGATGGATGGATTAATTGGATGATCTTCAGAAATGATATATGAACTGATCAGATCTTGTGTAGATGTGTTAAGATCAAGAGAATGAACCCTGTTTTAGATCAAAGACAAGTTTTGCAATCAGAGAATGAACTCTTTAGCAATTAGTGTTCAAAGATGAACATAGGATTCACAAGCTTTCTGGAAAAGTTTTTGATAAAAAGAGTGAATGTTTTTTTCAGAGAGTTCTCAAAGAGTTTATGTAGCAGAAACAAGAAGTTAAAAGGTCCTAATACTTGTAGAAATTCCAAAATAAAAGAGTAAAAATACTTAGACAAGTCCAAAGACTGAATAAGTGAAAAGTTGGCTCTTTTCCTTGGCTTGATTTTCAAGTTGGTTTGGGTCTGGTTCAGAGTAAACCCAAAGCAGCAATTGATTTCTTCGGTCTTCTGGTTTGTGATCTAGTAATTGGGTCCTTAGACAAGCAGAATGGATCCTTATCTTGATTGGTTTGGGCCGAGTAAGATGCATCTGATCCATGTGAAAGATTGAGTCGAAATATATCATCAGCTCCCATCACGCCTTGAGTATCAATCTGGTTCAGCTCATCTAGCTCCTCTTCAGTGTCACTCTCATTCAGCTTCAGTTCAGCTACTGGTTTAGTCATGGTTGCATCATGTGGACTGCCCCATGTGCATCTAGAGAATAACATAGATACTTTGTGACATTTATAGATGAGAAATCTAAGTACACATGGATTACCTTGTTGCAATCAAAAGATAGGGTGCTAGAAGCATTTAAAAATTTTCAGAACTATATCACTAACCATTTCAATGTGAAGATAAAAGATTCTTAGATCAGATAATGGTGGTGAATACACTAGCACAGCCTTCAAACAACATCTTGCTACACATGGAATCATACACCAAACCAGCTGCCCTTACACACCTAAGCAAAATGGCGTGGCAGAAAGGAAGAATAGACACTTGATGGAAGTAGCCAGGAGCATAATGTTTCACACAAATATACCTAAGAAGTTTTGGGGAGATGCAGTTGTTACAGCCACCTACCTGATCAACCGCACACCCACCAAAATACTCCTTGATGCTACTCCTTATGAGGTACTCAACCAAACTAAGCCATCTATAGACCATTTGCGTGTGTTTGGGTGTGTGTGTTTTGTCTTGATTCCAGGAGAGCTACGCAACAAGCTAGAGGCTAGAAGCACAAAGGCAATGTTTATTGGATACTCCACGCATCAGAAAAGGCTACAAGTGTTATGTTCCAGAAACAAGGAGAGTTCTGGTATCCAGAGATGTTAAGTTCATGGAATCAAGAGGTTATTATGATGAAAAGAGTTGGGAAGAGCTTAAGGATCTATCTCAATCTGCCTCTGATAGAGCTAACAATCTGAGAGTTATTATGGAAAGGCTAGGCATCAGTATACCAAGAGTTCCTGAACCAGCCAAGGAGGATCCCACCCATACTGTTCCAGCGGCTGAGAAAGACATTCGAGTCACTCATCCTGATCATGAGGGGGGCAATGAAAGTGGTGATCATTCTGAAGCTCAAGCTCAACCTGAGGAGAACTCAGTAGCTCATGATCAAGATGGAGTGCCATCTGATGAAGGTCTATCTGATTTAGAAACTGAGACTCAAGTGGGAGAGACTGAGACTCAAGTGGGAGAGCCTAGTGAAATAAATGATCCAGAACCTGATCAAATACAACCATTGAGAAGAAGTACAAGGATCAGGAAGCCGGCCTCAAACTGGATTAACACAAGGGTTTACTTCAATGCTGAAGCTGTGGCTCATCCAATAAGTGCAGTATGCTCTCTTGCTCAATATCCAGAAGAACATCAAGTCTTCATTGGGGAATTGGATGCTGAGTACATTCCAAAAAGATATGAAGAAGCTATGCAACATGAGGAGTGGCGACAGTCTGTTGGTGATGAGATTGGTGCCATGATCAAGAATGATACATGGTTTGAAACTGAACTCCCCAAGGGTAAGAAGGCAGAGACAAGTCCGCCTACTGTATACAATCAAGTATCTTGCTAATGGAAAACCAGAGAGGAAGAAGACAAGACTTGTGGCAAGAGGTTACACTCAAGTATATGGAGAAGATTACCTGGGATACCTTTGCACCAGTGGCCAAGTTGCACACCATAAGGATTCTTCTATCTCTTGCTGTCAACCTTGAGTGCGATCTATGGCAGATGGATGTAAAGAATGCATTCCTCCAAGGAGAATTGGAAGATGAAGTCTACATGAGGCCACCTCCTGGTTTAGAGAACATGGTCAAACCAGGGAATGTTTTGAGGCTGAAGAACGCAATATATGGCTTGAAACAATCTCCTAGAGCCTGGTACCACAAGTTGAGTGCAACTCTTAATGGAAGAGGATTTGTAAAATCAGAGGCAGATCACTCCCTATTTACTCTAACTAGCCAACAAGGTATTGTGGTGATCTTGGTGTATGTAGATGATATCATTATCACTGGTAGCAACAAGGAAGGTATACTCTCAACCAAAACTTTTCTCAAAACTGCATTTGATATTAAGGATTTGGGAGAGTTAAAGTACTTCTTAGGGATTGAAATGTGCCGCTCTAAAGAGGGGCTTTTCTTATCCCAAAGGAAGTACACACTTGACATTTTAAATGAGGCAGGAAACCTTGGTGGTAGACAGGCCAAGACACCATTAGAGGAAGGCTACAAGGTACTACGAGAGGGGGAGTTTGATGCCACTCCATTTGAGGATGTGAAGAAGTATAGAAGAATGGTTGGAAAACTCATATATCTGACCATAACTCGACCTGATGTATGCTTTGCTGTGAACCAAGTCAGTCAGCATATGCAAACACCCACAATTCATCATTGGCACATGGTGGAGAGGATCTTGAGATACTTGAGAGAAGCTCCTGGTCAAGGCATATGGATGGCTAGAAATGGAAGCACTGAAGTGGTGGGATATTGTGATGCAGATTGGGCTGGAGACAGAACTGATAGGAGATCAACCACTGGATATTGTACCTTCATTGGAGGCAATCTAATCGCATGGAAGACCAAGAAACAGAAGGTGGGTGTCATGCTCAAGTGCTGAGGCAGAATATAGGGCCATGAGGAAGCTAACAAGTGAGCTTATATGGATCAAAGGACTACTCAAAGACTTGGAAATAGAAATCACAGCACCAATGACAATGCATTGTGACAATCAGGCGGCTATACACATTGCATCAAATTCAGTCTTCCACGAGAGGACAAAGCACACAGAAGTAGATTGTCACAAGGTGAGACAAGCAGTAGAGCAGCAAGTGATTCTTCCATGCTACACAAGAAGTGAAGATCAATTGGCTGACATATTCACTAAGGCAACAAGCAGCAAGGTTTGTGAGTTCATTCATCCTAAGCTTGGACTCATAGACATCTCATGTCACTGATCCTCTTACCATGAAGTATTCTACTCTTTTCCTTTGCTTGGGTTTTATCCCAAGTGGTTTTCCCAAGTAAAGGTTTTAATGAGGGAATGCTTCATGGAATCCAAGCTTGACTAGTCCCTATGGTCAAGCTTGAGGGGGAGTGTTGACATGAAGACATGAATGATAGAGAAGAATAAATCCAAGGCATGAGGAACCAAAGAGGATGTTGACTAGAGGCAGAGAATCTTTAGGGAGAGAAGTCACATGTTGTGTTAAGGAGAGTGGACCACTTAGCTCCTGTCCCTTTCCTACATTGATGGACGTGCCTCTGCTCCTCCTCAGACTGTCCCTGCCATTCCTCAGTCCCTGGCATCCCTCAGACTGTCCCTGCCATTCCTCAGTCCTGGCATCCCCTCAGACTGTCCCTGGCATCCCTCAGTTTGTCCCTGGCATCCCTCAGTCCCTGCCATTGCTCAAGTCCCATTAATTTATTCTTTTCTTTATTCAAACTTGTCTGATTATTTTATGTATTGTCTGGTCTATATAAAGACATGTATCCAGAACTAAGAAAGGCAAGGAAACATATTTTCCTCATCTCTCTCTCTCTGGCCACGAAATTCTCTCTCTCTCTCTCTCTCTCTCTCTCTCTCTCTCTCTCTCTCTCTCTCTCTCTCCATTGTTCTTCATTGTTCTTCATTGTTCTTCATGGTTGCTTCACAATACTTAGCTCAAATCTTCTTAACTTTCAAAGTTATCCCACTTTTAACCGAAGAGATTCCAATTTACCCTGTTTGGAGAATTGCAATTTCTTCTTGATTCTAATCAACCAGATGAATCACGATTTAAGAGCTTGATTTGGACTCATAAATCAGTGGATAATCACCTGAAGTTGAATCAATATCATAGGAATATGATGAAGAAGTTATCCACTTTTAACCGAAAGTGATTCCAGTTTACCTTGTTTGGAGATTTTGCAATTTCTTCTTGATTCTAATTAAACCTGATGAATAACGATGTAAGAAGCTTGATTTGGACTCATAAATCTGTTTATATGACCATGAAATTCAATCAATATCATAGGAGTTATGACGAAGAAGTTATTCCACTTTTAACCGAGGTGATCTAGTTTACCCTGTTTTGAGATTTGCATTTCTCTGGATTCTAATCAAGCAGGATGAATCACGATGTAAGAAACTCGATTTGGACTCATAAATCAATGTATAATCACCCTGAAGTTTGAAATCTTGAGAGAAACTGAGTATAAACAGAAGATAGAGTGAAGAATGGAGAGAATAGAGAGACTAGACAAGAAAGTAAAGAGAGATCCGGGTAGACTTTAGGAAACCATTAGAGAGTATAGAGAGATAAACGAGAGAGAAGAGACTGAAAATACTCGTTGTGATATGATAAGAAGGTTTACAATATATAGAGAGATTAGGATAAGGTTTCACGTAAACAAAGACAAAGCATGTGAAGTCAAGCCGGGGAGGAGCGTCTATTTGAAATGCTTGGACCAGAAGCTCCACACGCTTGATGCCAAAGGCATCTTGACCAGATGTTCTTCCTTTCCAACCATGAGCCAGCCTGTCAGACGGGCCTCTCTTATCCTTATGCGTCAAGCTTCCCGCGTGGTAAGTGATGCAAGGTAATCTTGGTCGATTAACTTCTTCCCGCGGGTAACTTCATCTTCAAGTTAAGTTTGGGTGTACGGTCACTTGTACGGCTTTGTACGCGCCTTTGTACGGACACCCAAACTTACTTCCCCCAAATCCTCTATTCTTCCTCTATCATTTAATCACTTATTCAACACTCCCCTCAAGCTTGACTATGGAACCAGTCAAGCTTTGGATGCCATGAGATCTTCTCATTAAACCTTATCAAAGAAAACCCTCCTAGGGATAAACCTTGACAAGGAAAAGAGTAAAGACCTCATGACAAGGGCTCAGCTCCTTCTGGTGATATCAATGAGTCCTAACGTCGTGTGAATGGACTCAATGGTCTTTCTGTCTAGCTGCCTTGTGAACACATCAGCTAGTAGATCCTCACTCCTTGTGTAGCAAGGTAAGATATCTCCGGATACAATCATTGCCTCACCTTGTGACAATCACTTCAATGTGCTTTGTTCTTTCATGGAACCGAGTTGGAGGCAATGTGGATGGCTGCTTGGTTGTCACAATGCATGGTCATAGGTGTATCTTGATCAACCCCCAATTTCTCTCAGTATGCCCTTCATCCATATCAACTCATTTGTCAGCTTCAGCATGGCTCTATATTCAGCTTCTGTGCTTGGCATGACACCACCTTCTGCTTCTTGCTCTTCCAAGTAACCAGATCCCTCCAATAAATGTGCATAACCAGTTGTGGACTTCCTATCCATCCTATCCCAGCCCAATCAGCATCACAATACCTACCACTTCAGTATCTTGTTTGCAACCCATCCATACTCCTGGTTGATTGATGCATTCAGGTACATGAGTAATCTATTCACCATGTTCCAGTGATGCTCCTTTTGGGGCTTCCATATGTTAACTCACCTGATTCACAGCCAAAACATATATCAAGGTCTTGTTATGGTTAAGTAATCAACTTCACAACAAGCTTTCTATAAAGCTTGGCATCTTGGAATGGTGGACTGTCTTCAATCTCCCCTCACGTGGAACTTTATATCCATCTTCAAGAGGAGTTCTAGATGTCTTCCCTCCATACATCCCTGCATCTTTCAAAAGATCAAGTGTAATACTTTCTTTGGGACAGAAATAAACCTTCTTAAACCTACATAACTCAATTCCAAGAAAGTATTTCATCTCCCCCAATCTTTAATTTCAAAGACAGATTTTAGATAGTCTTTAGTAGATTGTATACCTGCCTTATCACTTCCAGTAATGATGATATCATCAACATATACTAGAAGGACAACTATACGCTGAGGATGTAGTGAGAGTGAGAGGTAGTGATCGATGTTCAGACTCTTTGAAGCCTCTCTCCATCTCAAGGTGGTCGCTTCGAGTTGTTGTATCCCAAGCTCTCTTGGTGACTGCTCTAAGACATATATACGCTTTCTCCAACTCTTAGAACGCTCTTCGCTTTCTCACCAATGTTCGGCAAACGCAGGTGGGAGGATACATATAAACTTCATCTCAGTTCCTCTTGAAGGAATGCATTCTTTACATCCTTTGCCAAAGACGCATTCCAAGTTCACTGCCACTGACATACTATTCTATGGTTGTGGAGGCTATTGCAACTGGAGCAAAGTGTCTGGTAGTTCTTCACCATAAGGTCTGAGTAAATGCCTCTAGCAACCAATCTCCGTCTTCTTTCTATCCACCTCCATTTGCTAGGTGAATCTGATTGTGAAAGATCACCTAACTAGATACTGCCTTCTTCCTCTTGGTAAGCTCAGCTCTCATAGCAAGTGTCATTCTTAAACCATTGCATCAGCCTCAGATGCCTACTGATTCTTCCACTCCTTATTTTGATTGCCTCTCATAGGATCTGGAACATTAAACTGCTCATCGCATGACTTGTCATATAAGGCCACAGGTGGATCTTCAGGATAGAATGGTAAGGAGCAAGATACTTGAGATGGATGTTGCCACAGCTGCGCATTGTAATATACTCTGGTGTTTTATTCAGTTTGATGGAGGGTTTCTCACTCTTGTACTCCTCCTCAGTGGTTGAACTGCATGGGGGGTTGAGGTGTTACTAGTCCTCTCCTTCTTCATGTTCATACTCTCCTTCTTACCTCACTTTTTCTTATCACCATCTTGACATGAGTGCTGATACTTCGCTCATCTGTCATGATCAGTTTCAATTCCATTCCCCCTGTTGAACAAATAAGAAAGGGGTTACAAGTAAGTGATG
>CAJHQP010012010.1:0-13435 GCA_905132765.1 Moricandia arvensis
ATTGTTGTGACTGTGGTTTGGAATGAATGGCCAGGGATCTCTCTTGACTGCTTTGGTATGCTTCATATTGCGTCCATCATCCTTCAAGTCTTGCAGCTCTCCATCTTCAGGGCATCGCATCTGTGGTGGCTATCATCAGTAGCTTCTTTAGTGGTGTTAACCGTTCAAGATCAGAAGCAAAGTATCTTGCTCTCATTAAACTTATGTTGAAGTATCTTAGCTCTTTGTCTGGTTATAGCTCCCTTGTATACGGTTGGTACTCGGCACTTTCTTGAACAGTCTCTGCCTTAGTTATCTTGCTGATCATGTCTTGATATCAGGTTCAGTTAGGTCTGGTTCAAGCTCTGGTGAATGTCCTCATCATCCACCCTTCCATCTGGTAAGAATTTAATTGTGAAGAGACCCACTTGCTTGTTACTGCTTTCTTTCCCTTTGGGAGTTCACTCTCATACGAAGTATCATTCTTGATCATGGCATTAGCTCTTCATCTCCCACAGCAGTCTCTCCACTCCTCAAGTTCCATTGCTTCTTCAAAAGTACCTTGGAATATAGCTTTGCAATCTACGACCAGTGATGAATGCTTGATGTTCTCTTGGATAATGGCGAAGCTAGAACATCCTACTTGGGATAGGATGAGCTACTGCACTGAGCTGTTGAACGTACAACCGCTTGTGTTCTTCCAGGTTTGAGGGATCCTTCCTCAGCCTTGTGCTTCTCCTAAGTGGTTGAACTGACTTCAGTGTTCTTTAACTTCTATCTTTTATCAGATTCGAGCTTCTTCATTCTGATTGTCATTGGTTCTGGTTGTCCTTGGTGCCTTTCATCCTGATCATGAGTTTCTGTTGATTCCCCTTCCGGATCAGGATGTGTGGCTTCTGGCAGATTCATCGGCCCTCTTCATCACCATACAACTTCTGGACGCAGGTGCATTTTCCAGGAGAATTCCTCTTGTTCTCCTGATTCAGGCCTGAGGCATACCATACCAAGACTCTCCATTACCGTCGAAGATTGTTTGCTCTTCCGAGCTTGTGGATAGATTCTCAATCATATCCTTTGATGAAAACCCTTCTGGTTTTATTTCCCTGATTGATCTTGAGGGTGATTGGAATGGTCACTTCTGGTGGTTACTAACACACGCAGGTTGCTTTTGATGGATTAGACTCGAACTGATGGTGGATGGAATGAATGAATGGTTCTTCAGAACTGATCTATGGACTGACCAGAACTTGTGTAGAAGTGTCAGTAGATCGTGCAGTTTACCCACACAAACAATGATCTAAAGACAAGTAAGCCTTGCAGAGAATCAACTCCTAGGCATACAATGTTCAGAAGCTGAACAAGGGATTCACAGTTTGTAAGAAGTTTTTAACAAAAAGGTGAATGATCTTATTGAGGTCGTGCAGCATCCTTATATAGTCTTACAAGAATGTAGAAAGCTAGAAATGATGTAGAAAACTAGGAACTTAGGAAACAGAAATGAAGACTAAGACTTTTTGACCACTTTTAAGTGTTTTGTTGAATGGCTCTTGGATGATCACGACCAAGACTTTCTTGCTGACTCTTTTCTGATATTTCTGGATGAGAATGGGTCTGAAAACATCTGAATAAAGGCCTGGTCGAATTTGGTAAGAAACAAACCCATAATGAACTTGTTATGATAATTCTCCTTGGGCTGCAACACTTCTTCTTGGGCCCCTTGATCCAAAATAGCTTCATAAGGTTTCTTGGACTTGAATTTCGTGGCTGATCCATCAGAAAGAGATAATGGACCCTTAACTTTGGTTTTGAACTCCTTTTGGGCTGAGAGAAACAAATCTGATCCATCTTCTTATTTGGGCCAAAAATCACTTGTCCAGCTAGGTCCATGGCAGCTTCAGTGTCACTCCCATTCAGCTCAGCTTGTCCTAGTGTAGTGTCACTCACATTCAGCTCAGGTCGACCTAGTGTAGTGTCACTCAGCTGGTTCAGCTCGTCCTGCTCCAAGTTCAGCTCACTCAGCTCAATCATCTCCTGGTTAGTGTCACTTAGCTCATCCAGCTCCAAGTGAGTGTCATTTAGCTCATCCAGCTCCAAGTTAGTGTCACTTAGCTGGTTCAGCTCATCTTCAGTCTCCTTAGATGGTTTCAGCTCAACCACTCTCACTTCAGCTGGTTTCAGCTCAGCCACACTCTGTATCAGCTCTTCCTCAGTCTCTCCAGCTGGTTTTAGCTCAGTATGCTCGCCTTCCATCCATCCTGGCTTGTCCTTTGTTGGATGATCAGCTGGCTCGGCCATGGTTACATCATCCCCTCCTCCTTTGAAAAGATTTGTCCTCAAATCTGTATCTCCTACATCAAAAGGAAACAAATTAGACTTAAGACAAAGGTTTAGGCAAAGAAACATGTAAGTAACAACAAAGGAAAGTTTTAGAATGAAACTTCCTTGGACTGTTGAGGCCATTTCCCTCAAATACTTCCTTTTCCAAATCTCTGGCTGATAAGCATGGTATCTTCTTTCGTACCTTACACTCGTTTGAGACTTATCCTGATGATCCTGGACACTCAAAACACAACCTAGATATCCAGAATTATATGTGCAAAACATGTTCTTGTTTAGATCAAAAATCAAACATTTCTTCTTTATAACATGTAGCACATGCCTCAAACATTCAATATGCTTATCAAAGAAGGTATTATAAACCAGAATATCATCAGAACTTGGAACAACACCATTCTCAAAGCGTGATCTCAAAACATGCCAATATCTTGCAGTTCCAGAACATAAACCAGCAAGTTTCAAAACAAAAACATACTCAGTTTCAGCTCTAAGTGATTTTGGTTCATGCAAATTCCTAACCATGAATTCTTCCAAGGCACATATGGATGCAAGCAAATCACCATTGTCTAGTTTTTGCTTAGAACAACTCAGAACAAAGCTATTTTCCTTGAAGACAAATGAATCAAACGACTTCCTAGAACAGAAAACAGACTGTTGCATAATAAGTTCTAATGCCTTTCCAGGATGATCAAAGCTTTGTTTATGTTCCATAAACTTCTCAAAATTCAAAACGAGACCAGGATTGAAGTTATGATCACAGTGAAAACGTTTTTGATCAGAGAATCTATCTGGTTCAAGTTCCTTAAAAGAATAAATCATGTTATCAAAAACAGAGTTTGAAACACAAAATTCTTTCACTTTATCAAGACCATAACGTTTCTCATCATCAGAACTATCCATAACAAACAGGTCAGGCACAGAATTAACCATAACAAGTTCCTTACAGTGCTCTTGAGACTCCACAGAGAATGACTTATCTTCAGCTTCTACTTCAGTGTTGTTTGGCTGCTCCAACACTTCTTCTGGTGGGGAACTCTTTTGTGCTTCTCCTGCTGAGTTTTCTTCTAAGACCTGAGACACTGAATCAAGGCTACTCGGTTGCACCAGTTCAACAGGTTAGTCCATCACAAGTATTACTGATAACAATTTCAGATTGAGGAGAGAAAAGAAAACAACCAAGTTCTGTCTCAGATTCTTTCCTTACCTTAGTTGTTTCTGTTCCCATCTCTTGAATGATCTGCTCCTGCTTGCTGCAACTCATTGGGTCAGGAACCTTTGAGGAAGGTCTTGTACTCTTTCTTTCGTCCTTCTCTAGTTCCTTGAATATCTGGTTACACATATCAGTGATGTTTTGGGGAGTACTCATCTGCTTAAGAACTCTAAGCCGCAACTCCTGATCATCACGAGTATGGACAAGTTTTTCTTCCTCTTTGGACAGTATATATTGTCCCCTGCTCGTCCTAATAGGTGTGTCCAGCAGCCTCCCCGGTTGTGACTTTTCCTGCAACAAATCAGTTTTGTAAAAACCAGATTTTTCTTTACTTGACAAGTGCTGTCTTTTTCCCAGCAAACTCTTTGTGGAGGAACTGAATTGGTTGGGCTGTGGGTTTCTCTCAGGACGTCTGGTAACACTGGATACATCCTGTCTCCTCCTTTTCATCTTAGCATCTTTCTGAACCTGAAAATCAGTACCCAAAACATTATCAGTAGCAAAGGAAGCTCTTTTAAATTCAAATTTCTTATCCATTTCTTTCATCATTGTAGCCATCATGGCCATCTGGATCTTATCAAACTTATAGGTTTGTGTCTCCTTTCTTTTGCTGACATCTCCAGCCATGGTTTCCTGTTACAACTCAACAAGAAAAGTTAGTACAAATAGATAGCCGAAGCCTCTCTTCTCTCAAGTGTTTCTCTCTGATTTTTCTGTGAGTTTTTTTCTCTGTGAATCCAGTAGCTCAGCAACAAACAAAGACAAGCCTGTATAGAATCAATTCCCCACCCCAAAGAGAAGAAAAAGATAGACAGATTGCAAGATTTTTGGTTGCAAGGAGCTTTACCACCAGAGACTGGATTTCTCTTCAGTCTGGCTGGATTTCTCTTCAGCCTCTTGTTTTTTTTTTATAAACTGGTTGGCCTCCTTGCAGAACAACAGATAGATAGAGAAGAAATTCGACAGAGAAGATGAATAGATCAAATAGAAGATGAACAGACACAAAAATAGGTTCCCAAAGAGAGAAAGAGATTTTAAATTCAAACCACAAATCAGTAGCCCTCAATCTGCTCTGATACCAAATGATGAAAACCCTTCTGGTTTTATTTCCCTGATTGATCTTGAGGGTGATTGGAATGGTCACTTCTGGTGGTTACTAACACACGCAGGTTGCTTTTGATGGATTAGACTCGAACTGATGGTGGATGGAATGAATGAATGGTTCTTCAGAACTGATCTATGGACTGACCAGAACTTGTGTAGAAGTGTCAGTAGATCGTGCAGTTTACCCACACAAACAATGATCTAAAGACAAGTAAGCCTTGCAGAGAATCAACTCCTAGGCATACAATGTTCAGAAGCTGAACAAGGGATTCACAGTTTGTAAGAAGTTTTTAACAAAAAGGTGAATGATCTTATTGAGGTCGTGCAGCATCCTTATATAGTCTTACAAGAATGTAGAAAGCTAGAAATGATGTAGAAAACTAGGAACTTAGGAAACAGAAATGAAGACTAAGACTTTTTGACCACTTTTAAGTGTTTTGTTGAATGGCTCTTGGATGATCACGACCAAGACTTTCTTGCTGACTCTTTTCTGATATTTCTGGATGAGAATGGGTCTGAAAACATCTGAATAAAGGCCTGGTCGAATTTGGTAAGAAACAAACCCATAATGAACTTGTTATGATAATTCTCCTTGGGCTGCAACACTTCTTCTTGGGCCCCTTGATCCAAAATAGCTTCATAAGGTTTCTTGGACTTGAATTTCGTGGCTGATCCATCAGAAAGAGATAATGGACCCTTAACTTTGGTTTTGAACTCCTTTTGGGCTGAGAGAAACAAATCTGATCCATCTTCTTATTTGGGCCAAAAATCACTTGTCCAGCTAGGTCCATGGCAGCTTCAGTGTCACTCCCATTCAGCTCAGCTTGTCCTAGTGTAGTGTCACTCACATTCAGCTCAGGTCGACCTAGTGTAGTGTCACTCAGCTGGTTCAGCTCGTCCTGCTCCAAGTTCAGCTCACTCAGCTCAATCATCTCCTGGTTAGTGTCACTTAGCTCATCCAGCTCCAAGTGAGTGTCATTTAGCTCATCCAGCTCCAAGTTAGTGTCACTTAGCTGGTTCAGCTCATCTTCAGTCTCCTTAGATGGTTTCAGCTCAACCACTCTCACTTCAGCTGGTTTCAGCTCAGCCACACTCTGTATCAGCTCTTCCTCAGTCTCTCCAGCTGGTTTTAGCTCAGTATGCTCGCCTTCCATCCATCCTGGCTTGTCCTTTGTTGGATGATCAGCTGGCTCGGCCATGGTTACATCATCCCCTCCTCCTTTGAAAAGATTTGTCCTCAAATCTGTATCTCCTACATCAAAAGGAAACAAATTAGACTTAAGACAAAGGTTTAGGCAAAGAAACATGTAAGTAACAACAAAGGAAAGTTTTAGAATGAAACTTCCTTGGACTGTTGAGGCCATTTCCCTCAAATACTTCCTTTTCCAAATCTCTGGCTGATAAGCATGGTATCTTCTTTCGTACCTTACACTCGTTTGAGACTTATCCTGATGATCCTGGACACTCAAAACACAACCTAGATATCCAGAATTATATGTGCAAAACATGTTCTTGTTTAGATCAAAAATCAAACATTTCTTCTTTATAACATGTAGCACATGCCTCAAACATTCAATATGCTTATCAAAGAAGGTATTATAAACCAGAATATCATCAGAACTTGGAACAACACCATTCTCAAAGCGTGATCTCAAAACATGCCAATATCTTGCAGTTCCAGAACATAAACCAGCAAGTTTCAAAACAAAAACATACTCAGTTTCAGCTCTAAGTGATTTTGGTTCATGCAAATTCCTAACCATGAATTCTTCCAAGGCACATATGGATGCAAGCAAATCACCATTGTCTAGTTTTTGCTTAGAACAACTCAGAACAAAGCTATTTTCCTTGAAGACAAATGAATCAAACGATTTCCTAGAACAGAAAACAGACTGTTGCATAATAAGTTCTAATGCCTTTCCAGGATGATCAAAGCTTTGTTTATGTTCCATAAACTTCTCAAAATTCAAAACGAGACCAGGATTGAAGTTATGATCACAGTGAAAACGTTTTTGATCAGAGAATCTATCTGGTTCAAGTTCCTTAAAAGAATAAATCATGTTATCAAAAACAGAGTTTGAAACACAAAATTCTTTCACTTTATCAAGACCATAACGTTTCTCATCATCAGAACTATCCATAACAAACAGGTCAGGCACAGAATTAACCATAACAAGTTCCTTACAGTGCTCTTGAGACTCCACAGAGAATGACTTATCTTCAGCTTCTGCTTCAGTGTTGTTTGGCTGCTCCAACACTTCTTCTGGTGGGGAACTCTTTTGTGCTTCTCCTGCTGAGTTTTCTTCTAAGACCTGAGACACTGAATCAAGGCTACTCGGTTGCACCAGTTCAACAGGTTAGTCCATCACAAGTATTACTGATAACAATTTCAGATTGAGGAGAGAAAAGAAAACAACCAAGTTCTGTCTCAGATTCTTTCCTTACCTTAGTTGTTTCTGTTCCCATCTCTTGAATGATCTGCTCCTGCTTGCTGCAACTCATTGGGTCAGGAACCTTTGAGGAAGGTCTTGTACTCTTTCTTTCGTCCTTCTCTAGTTCCTTGAATATCTGGTTACACATATCAGTGATGTTTTGGGGAGTACTCATCTGCTTAAGAACTCTAAGCCGCAACTCCTGATCATCACGAGTATGGACAAGTTTTTCTTCCTCTTTGGACAGTATATATTGTCCCCTGCTCGTCCTAATAGGTGTGTCCAGCAGCCTCCCCGGTTGTGACTTTTCCTGCAACAAATCAGTTTTGTAAAAACCAGATTTTTCTTTACTTGACAAGTGCTGTCTTTTTCCCAGCAAACTCTTTGTGGAGGAACTGAATTGGTTGGGCTGTGGGTTTCTCTCAGGACGTCTGGTAACACTGGATACATCCTGTCTCCTCCTTTTCATCTTAGCATCTTTCTGAACCTGAAAATCAATACCCAAAACATTATCAGTAGCAAAGGAAGCTCTTTTAAATTCAAATTTCTTATCCATTTCTTTCATCATTGTAGCCATCATGGCCATCTGGATCTTATCAAACTTATAGGTTTGTGTCTCCTTTCTTTTGCTGACATCTCCAGCCATGGTTTCCTGTTACAACTCAACAAGAAAAGTTAGTACAAATAGATAGCCGAAGCCTCTCTTCTCTCAAGTGTTTCTCTCTGATTTTTCTGTGAGTTTTTTTCTCTGTGAATCCAGTAGCTCAGCAACAAACAAAGACAAGCCTGTATAGAATCAATTCCCCACCCCAAAGAGAAGAAAAAGATAGACAGATTGCAAGATTTTTGGTTGCAAGGAGCTTTACCACCAGAGACTGGATTTCTCTTCAGTCTGGCTGGATTTCTCTTCAGCCTCTTGTTTTTTTTTTATAAACTGGTTGGCCTCCTTGCAGAACAACAGATAGATAGAGAAGAAATTCGACAGAGAAGATGAATAGATCAAATAGAAGATGAACAGACACAAAAATAGGTTCCCAAAGAGAGAAAGAGATTTTAAATTCAAACCACAAATCAGTAGCCCTCAATCTGCTCTGATACCAAATGATGAAAACCCTTCTGGTTTTATTTCCCTGATTGATCTTGAGGCTGATTGGAATGGTCACTTCTGGTGGTTACTAACACACGCAGGTTGCTTTTGATGGATTAGACTCGAACTGATGGTGGATGGAATGAATGAATGGTTCTTCAGAACTGATCTATGGACTGACCAGAACTTGTGTAGAAGTGTCAGTAGATCGTGCAGTTTACCCACACAAACAATGATCTAAAGACAAGTAAGCCTTGCAGAGAATCAACTCCTAGGCATACAATGTTCAGAAGCTGAACAAGGGATTCACAGTTTGTAAGAAGTTTTTAACAAAAAGGTGAATGATCTTATTGAGGTCGTGCAGCATCCTTATATAGTCTTACAAGAATGTAGAAAGCTAGAAATGATGTAGAAAACTAGGAACTTAGGAAACAGAAATGAAGACTAAGACTTTTTGACCACTTTTAAGTGTTTTGTTGAATGGCTCTTGGATGATCACGACCAAGACTTTCTTGCTGACTCTTTTCTGATATTTCTGGATGAGAATGGGTCTGAAAACATCTGAATAAAGGCCTGGTCGAATTTGGTAAGAAACAAACCCATAATGAACTTGTTATGATAATTCTCCTTGGGCTGCAACACTTCTTCTTGGGCCCCTTGATCCAAAATAGCTTCATAAGGTTTCTTGGACTTGAATTTCGTGGCTGATCCATCAGAAAGAGATAATGGACCCTTAACTTTGGTTTTGAACTCCTTTTGGGCTGAGAGAAACAAATCTGATCCATCTTCTTATTTGGGCCAAAAATCACTTGTCCAGCTAGGTCCATGGCAGCTTCAGTGTCACTCCCATTCAGCTCAGCTTGTCCTAGTGTAGTGTCACTCACATTCAGCTCAGGTCGACCTAGTGTAGTGTCACTCAGCTGGTTCAGCTCGTCCTGCTCCAAGTTCAGCTCACTCAGCTCAATCATCTCCTGGTTAGTGTCACTTAGCTCATCCAGCTCCAAGTGAGTGTCATTTAGCTCATCCAGCTCCAAGTTAGTGTCATTTAGCTGGTGATGTGATCATGGACCAGCCAACTAATGGAGATGGCGAGCTGATGGACAAACCAATTGATGAAGATGCATTGTCTATTCCAGAAGGGCCTATGACTCGTTCCAGATCAAAGAAGCTCAAGGAAGCTATTGGAGGATTACTTAAGATATCCCTCATACAAGAAGATTGTCTTGGCCGAAGCTTGATCAACCAAGACACCCTCACCACCATTCAAGCTACCCCTTTATCAAGCTGATCATCAACTAGGCAAGCAACCTAAGTGTGCTCTTTTTCCCTACCTTTGGTTTTGTCCCAATGGGTTTTCTAAAGTTAGGTTTTTAACGAGGCCTTAGTTTGCTTCACAAATCACCTAGTTGATGTATCTTAGGATATGCATGATATGTATGCATATTAGGACCGACCACATTTCTATCTTAGTTTAAGTTTAGACTATGGTTTTTATTTCATTATGATTCTCGAAACCTAAAGGAGCCTGTTCCTTGGTTTCTATTTAAACTCGTGTAAACCTCATTCTAAGGCACGCAGTCTTTTAACATAAACCTTTTGTATTCTCTCTTTCTCTCTGATCTTTGTCGAGTGCAAGAGCTTGCTGGTGAGTCATATCCGGCGACTAAGGGTTCTAGTTTGGTGTGTCATATCCGATCTAGTGCCTAGGAGTATCAAGGAGACCTTCCACACCTCTTTGTGTCACCAATCGATCCACAAACCTTGGTAAACTTGAGTCTTTTGATTCGTTTACGCAAGGATCTATCCCAAATAATCCAGAGCAGTATCCTAGGAACGTGTTAAGTGGTATCAGAGCATCTCTGGAAGGGGAGTTCTCGTTATCCTTTCTGTTTTAGATCCGATCTTTTCATATTCTCTTAAGTTTTTGATCGATTTGTGTTTTGTGTTGATTATAACGAGTGATCTGATCTTGTTTTTGTGTTTATCGATTGATCTTTTCATCCTTGTGAGTTCTATTGATAAATCTGATCGCTTGATTTATAAAACTGAGAAATCTAAAAGTGTGTTCATCGATTCAATCTGTGATCGATTCATCTACTCTGTTGTTGTGATTGATCATTGTTCTCTGATCTGAAAATTGATTGATCTATTCTTATACTGGTTCTAAATCGTTTGATCTTTGTTTGTTTCGTGGAAAGTTGATTGATTTACAAGTCTAGATCACGGATTTTTTTTGAAAATCGTTTCGAATACTTGTTGTTTACGTTACGAGTTTGTGATCTCGAAATTGAAAAGTTTGCTTGTGTTTTGATCCATTCTGTTGATTCATAGATCATCAAACTTTGTTAGGTCCATAGTCTATTGTGTCTTTGATAAGTTTTCTGATCTTGTTTGATCAAAATCCTTTGAAGTAATCGATTTGAATCTGTTGCTTGTTGATCAAGTTTCTGTTTCGAAAATTCTTGTTCAAGTAAACTTGTTTCCTTTGTCGTTTCGATTTGAACTCTTTACTGGTTGAGTGTTTGATTTGTTCCAGGAACAATGGGGAATGAATCAGATGAGGAAGCCGCACTGATGAGAAGGAACAAGCTGTTGATGGAGGCCATGACCCAACAACTCAATCAGACTATGATCTCAACCATGGGAGACCTGATGAAGGCTAACATTAAGGAGTTGCGTGATGAACTTATGCAAGAGATCAGGCAAACTACTGGTCAAGGCACTAGCAATGAGCCTAGAAGAGAAAGGGCAATCCCCACACGCCAAGAACATGCTGGTTCCCAAGAAACTGACAACTACTATGAACGCTATCATAGTTCTGCTTCTAGAGAAAGCAGGAGAAGGCAGAGGCGTGATCATGATGGTAGGAGACACCAAAGGGATGAGTTTGCTGGACTAAAACTGAAGATACCTCCTTTCCATGGCAAGGCTGACCCGGATGCCTATTTGGAGTGGGAGAAGAAGATAGACTTGGTCTTTGATTGTCAGCAGTATACTCAAGCTCAAAAGATACAACTAGCAGCCACTGAGTTCTATGATTATGCTTTGAGCTGGTGGGATCAGTTGGTGACCACTAGGAGACGAAACCAGGAGAATCCAGTTGAATCATGGCATGAGATGAAATCAATTATGCGCAGACGGTTTGTCCCAAGTCATTATCACCGTGATCTACATCAGAAACTAAGGAAGCTCACTCAAGGCTCAAGGACCGTAGAAGAATACTTTCAAGAGATGGAACTACTGATGTTGAGAGCAAACATATCTGAAGATAGAGAAGCCACTATGTCTCGGTTTCTAGGAGGACTCAACCGAGAGATCCAAGATAATGTGGAGATGCAACACTATGTTGAGCTAGAAGAGATGTTGCACAAAGCTATACTTGTGGAACAACAACTCAAGAGGAAGGGACACTCTCGTTCCAACTATGGGTCCTCAAGGTATCTAACACCTAAGGAGGAGAAACCAGCCTACACTAAGGAACATAAGCCATATCCTAAAGAAGAAACCAAACCAAGTGCCATCTTTGGGAGAGATAAAGGAAAGGCCGAAGCTACCAGTTCAAGAGCTAGGGACGTTAAGTGCTTCAAGTGCCAAGGAAGAGGGCACTATGCCACTGAGTGCACCAACAAACGCATCATGATCTTACTGGAGAACGGAGAGTATGAGTCTGAGGACTACAGATCCGAGTATGATCATGATGAGTCTGAGGAAGAATATGAAGAAGAACCAGTGAGAGGAAAATTGTTGGTGGCTAGAAGACTCTTGAACCTACAAACCAAGACTGAGGAACTTGAGCAACGTGAAAACCTTTTCTATACGAGGTGTTTGGTGCAAGGAAAGGTTTGTAGTCTCATTGTGGATGGTGGAAGCTGTGTTAATGTTGCTAGTGAAACAATGGTAAAGAAGTTGGGATTGAAAGTTCAAAGGCATCCAAAACCATACCGGCTACAATGGCTCAATGAGGATGGTGAGATGAAGGTGTCCAGTCAAGTAATGGTGCCTCTAGCCATTGGAAGATATGAGGATGAAGTCCTGTGTGATGTGTTACCAATGGAAGCAAGTCACATCCTCCTTGGAAGGCCTTGGCAATCAGATAGGCGTGTGGTACATGGTGGCTATACCAACAAGCATTCCTTTGAGTTCAAAGGAAGAAAAACTACCTTGGTACCTCTCACTCCTAAGGAGGTCAACCAAGATCAACTCCATCTCCAAAAGAAGAAAGAAATCGATCTCAAACCAGACCAAAGCAAGCAGCATAACTTCTATGCCAAACAGGGAGAAATCAAAAGAACTCTATACTCTCAAACTCCTGTTCTATTGCTTGTCTTTAAAGAATCTCTACTAACCATCACTGATCTCCCACCGGCATACCCGAGTGAACTTGTCTCTCTTTTACAGGAATATGATGATGTCTTTCCTGAAGACAATCCCGTAGGTCTTCCACCAGTAAGAGGGATTGAGCACCAAATTGATTTTGTTCCTGGATCAACACTTCCCAACCGTCCAGCCTACAGAACTAATCCAGTTGAGACCAAGGAATTGCAAAGGCAAGTAGAGGAACTGATGGATAAGGGCCACATCCGAGAAAGCTTAAGTCCATGTGCAGTTCCAGTGCTCCTTGTGCCTAAGAATGATGGTAGCTGGCGCATGTGTGTTGATTGTAGAGCAATCAACAACATAACAGTGAAGTATCGTCACCCTATTCCTAGACTAGATGACATGTTATATGAATTACATGGCTCATGCATTTTTTCTAAGATAGATTTGAAGAGTGGGTACCATCAAATTAGGATGAAAGAGGGTGATGAATGGAAAACAGCATTCAAAACTAAACATGGTCTATATGAATGGTTAGTCATGCCATTCGGGCTTACAAATGCACCTAGTACATTCATGAGATTGATGAACCATGTCCTTAGGTCTTTCATAGGTCATTTTGTTGTGGTTTACTTTGATGATATCCTGGTCTATAGCAAAAGCTTTGAGGAACATTTAGGCCATCTTAGGGCTGTTCTTGATGTTTTGAGACATGAGAAACTTTATGCTAACCTTAAGAAGTGTACCTTCTGCACGGATAACTTGGTTTTTCTAGGATTTGTGGTAAGTGCAGATGGGGTTAAAGTGGACGAGGAGAAGGTTAAGGCCATCAAATACTGGCCAAGTCCAACCACAGTAGGAGAAGTAAGGAGCTTCCATGGACTTGCTGTGATGTGATCATGGAAAGCAACAATGAATGTGATGTGAGCATGGACCAGCTCAACAAGGAAGATGATGTATCTAGGAATG
>CAJHQP010012011.1:0-13422 GCA_905132765.1 Moricandia arvensis
TATTTAACTGATCTAAGCGATCCTCAGCTCGTTCCCTCAAACCATGGTCAGTCCCACGATCCTTATTCAGGATTGGGGGGTGCTACAGGAGGGGTTAAGTGGATATTTATAGGAAGCATCAACCAATCAGATTCAAGCCGTGTGGCAGCCCATGTGTCCGTCCGCATGGCTCCGGTCACATGCGCGTGGCACCTCATGCTCCACATTTCAGGTCGCATGAAACATGATGGAATAAAAGGTTACACCACATCATCAAAATGTCTGGATGCATAGCCTGGTTGCATGCTAATCAATACCCCAGAGCCCCACACGTCGATCAACATGCTTCGGTCGAATGCGAGCGACACCTCGTGCTTCTACGTGTCACTCCGCATGCTCTGATTACTTGTACTGAAACACTTTGTGCTTCTAATACGTACTAAAATTACACTATAGGTACTGATTACTCTCTCAATAATAGGTTCAATTGCCGTACTTAGGAATCAATCCAAAGAGAGCGAGGTTAATAATACTTTAAGAAACATAAAATCATGAATGAGTTGGTTTGTGAAATATAGGGTTTTTAGGTAGTGAATTATAATGGATAGAAGCCAAGAGTTTTTCAATCATAGAACACAAATTTAATAAGTAAAGATATAATTTATATCTATATATGGCTAAGCTTAGAGTCGACAAACTTTCATGTTAAAATTCAGAATAGCCGTCGATCGATGGTATGCAAACGACATTGATCGATGGCTTTCATTATAAAGCATTAAATTTTAGATTCAATAAGTTCACTTAGAATTACTAGACTAATTTCTTGATTATCCCTAGCAACTTAAGCTTAATAGGATTTTTCCAGGCAATGATCCTACTCTCGCAGTATCAATTATCCTAATATCAGGGTTCTAAGTAGCTAATCAAGAACGCACACAATAAGTACAATTGATATACTATGGATTTTACCTATTTTACCTATGATATATTTAGTGTCTTTTATATGCATTTGGCATAGTTTTAAAGCATTTACAGGTCTAGGTACTTATTGGAAGCAATTGGAGCTTTTGGACTATTTTGGAGCAATTAGGACTGCTCAGCAAAAACCCAGAGTCGGATCCAGAATTATGAATGGACCATCGATCGATGTCACATTTTGTGCGTCGATCGATGATGAAGTCGGCAGAAATATTGAGAAATTACAAGTTTTACCCAGAAGTCTCATTAATTGCAAGACAAATCCCTAGCCGAATTTAGACTATTTATTAGGGTTTTCAATCTTTGTTAAACCCTAAGCTTATTATTTCCGAATCTAAGCAGCCACAAAAGATAAACCAGAGTTTTAGAGTTGGAACAAATTGCTACATCTATTGGAGAGAAAGATCTTATCATCATACAAAGAAGATCTAAACTCCTTATCTTTTTACTCATTTATTCTATGCAATTCATTCATATTTTAATGGTGTTCTTTATTGCTATGTCTGAGTAGTTCTCTATTAGATATCGGTTTATTCAATGGTAGTAATGTATTGGTGATTTTATAGAATTATTAGGGTAATCGTCTTGGTTCTTTGTTTAAGTTGTACTTAATGTTAAGTTGAATTTGATCACTTCAATTTCAGAAATTAGGGTTCTATTGCGCAAGCGAGAGCATGGTTATAACCTGGAATCTATCTTAAACAATCTAAATAATTAGTAACAAACGAGAGTTGAATTAGAAGTTTTGGAGAATATAACAAACCACAAATTAGTACTGTTTAGAATGAGCATCGATCGACGCCATTGCGTTGCGATCGATCGACGCTCAGCCGAGATGCGCGAGAGTGATCTCCTAAACTCCAAGGTTTAAATTCAGAATGATACTTAATTAAACCCTAGTAATCTATTAATCTGCATTATTAAAACCTACCTGAGAATTTCCCCTAAGTCTAGTGCCCTAAAGTAATCTTCACAAACCAAATCAATCTTAAAGATCGCTTTTATTGTTATTTTTATAGTTATCTAGCCTTAATTCGAAGATAATAAATCTATTGTGCAATCTTAGAGTCTATGTGGAATCGATCCCTATGTACTACACTGAATCTCTTATTTTAGAGAGTAAAGTCGGAATATAGGGTTAATTTGAAAGTGAAATGAAACCCCACATCAACAATCTTGATGATAAATCTAATAATCACCCTTGAAATTCCATTGTTTGGCTAAACCCTTTCCTGACCTTATCAAGTGGCTTTCCGTCTGAAATGATATTCAACTAAAATGATCTTCCCACGACTGATCTTCAGCTGAACAGAATCTTCCCATGACTGATATTCAACTGAAATGATCTTCCCATGACTGATCTTCAGCTGAACAGAAACTCTCAAAAAAGTTCGAAAACTCTTGCTTTATTTTTTGCTTTCTCTCTCACGTTTTTAACTTGATTTGGACAGGTATGTATGTGGACAAATGAGGTGGGGCGTTTTGGGTATTTACAGGAAGCATCAACCAATCAGATTCAAGCTGTGTGTCCGTCCGCATGGCTCTAGTCGCATGCACGGCGGCACCTTGTGCTCCAAATGTGAGGTCGCATGACCATGATGACATGCAAGATGACACCACTTCCTCCACATGTCTGGATGAATGGCCTGGTATCATGAAAGGGAAAAACCACAGCGCCCACATGTTGATCAACATGCTTCGGTCACATGCGAAGCGGAACCTCGTGCTTCTACATGTCACTCCACATACTCTGATGACTTGTACTGAAACACCTCGTGATTCCCTTGCCACATACCCTTCTAGGCAATTACCACCATGTCCTGAACTCATACATCAAACCACCTGGTTCTTCTTGGTCTATATTCTGATTTCGACTCTTCCGGTAAATTTTTGACCCGCGATAAATCCCAAATATTTTTCTACACTTGTTCTGATGAGCTTAATATTTTTAAAAAATTCCACTTGAATTCTGACATTTACAGAAAATATTTTCCAAGCCTCCCGCCTCCCCAAATAAATCCCATAATACCAAAATTAGCGTTTTAGCTAATTTCGGGTTTTCCCGTCGTGCTTTTATCTATTATGTCTCCAAAATAATATTTTACTGATACAAAGTTTTTCCAGAAATGTCGTACTTCAGAAATGTCGTGCTTCCAAAAATTTTATGCTTCCAAAACGTCCTTCTGAACAATCTATCACATTGTCTAACTATGGTTGAGTGGCATATTCGACTCATGGTTCATACACAATCGATTCTTTGATTTTACCGACCACCTCGAACATTAAATTTCTCGATCGATTTTATCGCCCACGACTCGACCACCAAATAGATGCTCATTCTTCCATTTTCTTCGAATCATGTCAAATTTGTATGTTAAAACTTAGCATTTCTCATTATACTTTAATTCCTAAAAGCTTGGCTCAAAATCCGTCCTCGAATTCTAAGGTTCTGAGGGGCCTTTTCTTCCATCAGAACGTCCTCTCGCAAAATCTCTGGGTGATCGGCCTTAAATCTTTCTTCATCCTCCCAAGTGACATGAATCATGTTTTACCTTCCCAAGAATACTTGAACTTGAGTAATCTCACGATTTTTCCGTTTCTGAATACGCCTTTCTCCCAGTCGGACTGGTCCTTCCGGATAGGTAAGTTCTTCCCTAGCTCCTCAATTCTCTCGTGCTCAACAGCACCTGGATCTCGTATATTTTTTTCGAAGCATGGAAACATGGAATATTGGATGTAGATGCATATCCTCAGGCAGATCCAATCGATAAGCTACCTCACTAACTTTCCCGATGATCTTGTACGGACCAATGAACCTGACTGCGACTTTCCCGACCTTGCCAAATCTGTCTTTCCCTTTCTGTTTTGTAACCTTTAAGTAGACCTAATATCCTATCTCAAAAGTTACCTCTCTTCTAAACTGGTCTGCGTACTTGTTCTGACGGTCCTGAGCCTTCTTCATATTGGCCTAGATCGTCTTCGGAAGACTCTGCAATAATCCTCCTGGAACTGGATGCTCGACCTTGACTTGTTGACAAGTTGCACACTGAGCAACCCATCATTCTCCCGATCTCTTCATGCCCGGCCAATGATAGTATCTTCTCACGTCTCGGTAAATCTTCGAACTTCCACAATGTATACTAAGTAATGAATGGTGTGAGATCCTTAGTATCACATCTCTCAGCCCTTGTCCTTTCGGGATTGTGATTCTTCCATTAATTATAAAAGTTGCATCCTCTGCCTAGAAGTATCAAGCATTATTTGGTCCGGCTTTTCCTCTGAGTTCTTCAACAATCTTCTGTAATTTTTCATCTTTAGGTTGCTCTTCTCGAATTCTCTGAATGAAGCTAGCCTGATTCACTGCTTGTAATCCCAATTGTTCGATTTTCTGTCCTTCTAGAACGACTAATTTGTTTCAACTCTTGGTTCAACAGCTCCACTTCTTTCTCCAAGTCTGCGTCCAACTTCCTTCGACTTAAAGCATCCACAACAACATTCATTTTACCAAGATGGTAATGAATATTTAGGTCATAGTCGGCTACAAATTCATCCATCTACGCTGACGCAGGTTGAGTTCTGGCTGGGTGAATAGGTATTTAAGACTTTAATGGTCCGTGTATACTACCACTTCTTCTCCGTACAAGTATGATCTCTAAATTCTCAAGGACAATACCACAGCCGCTAACTCCAAGTCGTGTGTACTTTAGTTATCTTCATGCTTCTGTAGTTTTCGTGAAGCATACGCAATGACTCTCCCATCTTGCATTAGAACACAACCTAACCCAACTCATGAAGCATTCGTGTATCCTGTGTAAGGTTTACGTTGTTCGGGTAAAGCTAACACATGTGCGGTTGTCAGTGCTTTCTTTAACTTGTTGAATGCCTTCTCGATTTATTTCGTCCATATGAAAGGAACTCTTTTACCGGTCATTTTAGTTAAAGGAATCGCAATGGATGAAAGTCCTTAACAAACTTTCGAAAATAGTGTGAGTCCAAGAAAACTCCTCACTTCGGTCACAGTGGTAGGTCAAGGCCATTCTCGTATGGCTAGGACCTTTTCTTGATCAGCAGACACGCCATCTCCTAATACTATGAGACCCATAAATCCTATCTCTTTCTTTGAGAACGAGCTTTTGCTGAACTTGGAAAATAGCTTATGACTTTGTAACCTTTCCATAACCAGTCTCAAATGCTCTTTGTGCTCCTCCTTACTTTTTGAGTACACAGGATGTCATCGATTAAAATGATCACAAACTTTTCTAGGTAGTCGTGAAACATTTCATTCATCAAAAGCATGAAAGCTGCAGGTGTGTTTGTGAGACCAAAGGGCATAACAACTGACATGGGTTTGTTTATTGTTCTAGTAGGGTATAAATATCCTAAACAATTAAATATCAAATTAACCCCTAATCATAACACACACAAAAAATATTCTTGCCAAGAGAGTTCAGGTGCAGTACGTAGGGATCGAATACACAGAGAACAATGGCAGACACTAGATTTCTTATTTCTAAAGATTAAACTAGGTGATTATATATATTGAAACAAGTAATTAGTGTAAGGAAATATTTGTAATTGGAAGGTGTAGATGCAATATGGAAATATGATAATATACTAACTAGATGTGAATGTAAATATGCTAGATCTAGGGTTTTCAAGCACAATGAATTATAGGGAATAAGAAGCACGGATATGTGAATATTCTAGAACTCAAATATTAACTTTTCTGATCCTTTAAACTCCAACTCTCTTATGCGAGCAAAAGGAAAGACCATCGATCGACAGCTAAGCCTGATGTCGATCGACGGTGAAATTAGAAGGATGTGTGAACGATATTTGATATGTTGACCAAGCTAATTAGACCAACTCTCGCATGCGCCTAACAACCTAGCTCAATGGAGTCTATTCTGGCACATAACCTACTCTCGTAGTCGTCCATGTCCTACTTTCGAGATCCTAATTAGCTACTCTAGAATGCAAGCATTAAGCACCACTCAATTGATGGATATTAACTTAACCTACAATTCCTACTTTTGGGCTAATCCATGTTTGCTATCATTCAACCCTAAATCTAGTTGCTAACTACTCAGACATAATCAAAGTAAGAATAAAGTCTGAATATAATGCATAGATAAAATATTAGGGTTCCAATACAAATCTCCCTAAGGAGTTATGAATCTTCTCCCCTAAATCCTAAAACTATAGTGGAATGCTGGTACACAATTTTGCACTGGCACACCGCTAGCACCCCGCACTGGCTCCCACACACACTGCACTGGCCCTGTACTGGCTCCCTTTTTTGTGTCATACATTAAGTATAAATATAACACACTAAAATCAAGGTCAAAATTCGTCCATGTGTAATCTTGTGTCTTGTCTCTAACTTGGGTTTGGAATCTCTCAAAATTTTAACTTGCTTTGGCAGGTATGGACGTAGAGAAATGAGTTGGGGGGGGGGGGGGTAGTGGATATTTATAGGAAGCATCTACCAATCAGATTGAAGCCGTGTGGTAGCCCATGTGTCCGTCTGCATGGTTCCGGTCACATGCGCGGTGGCACCTCATGCTCCACATTTCAGGTCGCATGAACAGGATGGAATAACTGGTGACACAACATCATCGAAATGTCTGGATGCATAGCCTGGTTTCATGCTAATCAATACCACAGAGCCCACACGTCGATCAACATGCTTCTGTCGAATGCGAGTGACACCTCGTGCTTCTACGTGTCACTCCACATGCTCTGATCACTTGTACTGAAACACTTCGTGCTTCTAATACGTACTCAAATTGCATTATAGATACTGATTACTCTCTCAAATAATAGGTTTAGTTGCCGTACATAGGAATCAAATCGAATCAAAAGAGAGCGAGGTTAATAATACTTTAAGAAACAGTAAATCATGAATGAGTTGGTTTGTGAAATATAGGGTTTTCAGGTAGTGAATTATAATGGATATAAGCAAGAGCTTTTCAAACACAAATTTAATAAGTAAGATATAATTTATATCTATCTATGGCTAAGCTTAGAGTCTACATACTTTCATGTGAAAATTCAGAATGACCGTCGATCTATGGTATGCAAACGGCATCGATCAATGGCTTTCATTATAAAGAATTAAATGATTAGATTCACTAAGTTCACTTAGAATTACAAGACTAATGTCTCGATTATCCTAGAAACTTAAGCTTAATAGGATTTTTCAGGTAATGATCCTACTCTCGCAGTATCAATTATCATAATATTAGTGTTCTAGGTAGCTAATCAAGAACGCACACAATAAGTACAATTTATATTACTATGGATTTTACCTATTTTACCTTTGATATATAGTATATTTAGAGTCTTTTATATGCATTTGGCATTTTTTAAAGCATTTACAGGTCTAGGTACTTATTGGAAGCAATTAGAGCTTTTGGACTATTTTGGAGCAATTAGGATTGCTCAGCAAAAACCCAGAGTCGGATCCAAAATTATGAATGGACCATCGATCGATGTCTCACTCTGTGCGTCGATCGATGATGAAGTCGGCAGAAATATTGAGAAATTACAAGTTTTACCCTTAAGTCTTATTAATTGCAAGACAAGTCCCTAGCTGAATTTAGACTATTTATTAGGGTTTTCTTTCTTTGTTAAACCCAAAGCTTATTATCCTGAAACTAAGCAGCCACAAAATTTAAACCAAAGTTATAGAGTTGGAACAAATTGCTACATCTATTGGAGAGAAAGATCTTATCATCATACAAAGAAGATCTTAAACTCCTTATCTTTTTACTCATTTTATTCTATGCAATTTATTCATATTTTTATGATGTTCTTTATTGCTATGTCTGAGTAGTTCTCTATTAGATTTAGGTTTATTCAATAGTAGTAATGTATTGGTGATTTTATAGAATTGTTAGGGTAATCTTTTTGGTTCTTTGTTTAAGTTGTACTTAATGCTAAGTTGAATTTGATCACTTCAATTTTACAAATTAGGGTTCTATTGCGCAAGCGAGAGCATGGTTATAACCTGAAATCTATCTTAAACAATCTAAATAACTAGTAACAAATGAGAGTTGAATTAGAAGTTTAGAGAATATAATAAACCACGAAACTAGTACTGTTTTGAATGAGCATCGATCGACACCATTGGGTTGCTATCGATCGCCGCTCAGCCAAGATGCGCGAGAGTAATCTCCTAAACTCCAAGGTTTAAATTCAGAACGATATTTAATAAAACCCTAAAAATCTATTAATATGCATTTAAACCTACCTGATAATTTCCCCTAAGTCTAGTGCCCTAAAGTAATCTTCACAAACCAAATCAATCTTAAAGATCGCTTTTATTGTTATTGTTATAATTCATCTCGCCTTAATTCGAAGATAATAAATCTATTGTGCAATCTTAGAGTCTCTGTAGATTCGATCCCTAAGTGCTACACTGAACCTCTTATTTGAGAGAGTAAATTTGGAATATATGGTTAATTTGAAAGTGAAATAAACCCCACATCAACAATCTTGATGATAGATCTAATAATCATCCTAGAAATTCCATTGTTTGGCTAATACGTTAAAACCATTAATAAACCCTAAATCTAACAAGAGATCTACTGAGACATAGCTAAGAAAAAAATAATCATAAACATAAAAGAATCCATATAATAAGAGGAATAGAAAATTGGGGTTCCAATACAAAGCTTGAAAGAAGTCTTGACCTTCTCCCTAAAAATTACCGTGTTTGTATAAAATCCTCCTAAAGCTCTCCTTTACATAAAACACCGACAGATACAATATAAACTAGGTAAACTCATCCAGAGGCAATCTTGTAATTTATGTTACTTGGGCTTCAAGTCGGCTACTTTATGAGTTGGGCTACTGTGCATCGACCGCCGATCGACGAAAAGGGTGCTTCTTCAATCGATGACATGCTCTGTGTCGACTCGTACTTTTCTGATCTTAACCAGCTATGGGGTTCCTCTCTCATTGAGCTCAAGAAAGTCTCATAATCTCTAAAATGCTCCGAAATGCACCTGGATCTGAAAATACTCTAAAACATATCATAGACACATATAACAGACTCCAAATAAGACCTATAACATGGTCTAAAAGTGGAAAATATTATGACATATCAACTCTCCTAGACTTAACCTTTTGCTTGTCCTAAAGCAAAACAAAGGTAAACCTGTGGAAGAGGTTTGAAAATATAGGGACTCGCAAAATCTCTAGCTTCTCATTATCATCTTTACTATGTTGCAACCACATCAAACAAGTGTCAATCTTAGAGAAACTTTATATACCTTATCCTAGTATAGCAACTAAATCCATTCTACCAACAACTTAGCAAATACTAGTCTGACTCACCTCTTTATTAACCTTATTTCTTACATAAAATAAAAGTGCAGGATTTACCTTGGGAGTATCAATCGAATGACGCATGGACACTTACCCTTGCAAGTATTTGAACACACATCTAGTCTTCTCTTTTCCTCTTTTCTCTCTGTCTCTCTTTCTCCTCTCTTTCTCTCTTTCTCTCTTTCTATCTTTCTCTCTTTCTCTCTTCTCTGAATTTCTTTATTTATTATTATTATTATTATTTTATAAGTCCAATGAATTAATGATGCTGATACAGTCCATCTTGTTCATCTTTTTTTTGACAAAGTATAGGCGAATAATGGGGTCAATATAATTTACCTATCCATTGCTTCCACAATGCGTGATCATTCATTTTTTGAATTAGAATAATGGGATCACAGGTAATTTACCTACCCCTCTGTATCTTTTACGAAATCATCTCAATCTTTTATTTGTGGATGCCGAAGAGAGAGAGATAAGGGAATCAGAAGCAAACTGACTTTTCCTTCCAGACGTGCAAACAAGAATCTGATCCAATGTATGCCAAATCCCAAAGCAAGAAAATAAGTCAATAATTGGTTGGAGGTTAGCTTCGGTTTCTTCAAACTTTCTGTGTAAATGTGTTATAGTGGCAGGATGATCCACTTGGTATCTCTAGTACTCTCTGCAATCAACAAATATAGAATGGTGCAATAGAAATGTTAGATAATAAGTAAAGTTTAAACTGATCATAATCTCTTCTTAACTCAATAAAACCCAATAAATCACATAAGAATAAAACTCCAAAATAGAAAGCATTATCAGTAACCTCCCCTAGACTTAAATAACATTGTCCCTAGTATTACCCATCCTGGTTTAGTAGGAAAACATAAATTAAGTAAAAAGCTTGAGTAAGAAACCCGATACCAGACTTTGTAATGAGTCTCCACCGATGGTAGGTGATGCTGTCCATCGATGGTAGATCTTTGTCGGCCACCGACGGTGGTGTGAAGGTGTAGACTGATGGTGGTTTTCGAACTTCCTTATGTTTAATATATATATATATATATATATATATATATATATATATATTATATATATAGATAGATAAAATCCTGCAATAACCAAAATCCAAAAATTAGTAATAAATAAATATAAACAAAATTTAAACTTACTAAATAGTTGGCTGCCTCCCACTCAGCGCTTGGTTATACTCTTTAGCTTGACGTTTGGAACTCTAATTCAGTCCAGATGAGATTGAGAACTTTCGTCCAAAACAAGTCTCAGTGCCTTCTTTCTTTAGCTTCATGACACTTTTTGTGAAACCTCCATTGTGTCTTCTCCTTTTGTCTTCTCATCTCAGCAATAAAGCGTTCTCGACGCTTTGCAACTGGCTATAAGTAGCATCTGCTGCGCACTCTGTATCTTCTGACTCCATCTGGAGAACTAGGGAATCAATGATAACGTAGGACCACCACTAAGGACCGCCCTTGGTCCTTTTCCCTTCTTCCAATTCTCCCTCTATTTCCCCCGACTTGTCTAATCTTGTGGTGGTTCCGCCATCAAAACCATTTTGACACGCTTCAAACTCCTCGGGCTCTGATTATTCCATGGGTCTAAATCGACACTCCAGTGGTGGTGTCGATCGATACTGCTTCTGTTGGGCCTTTTGTGGACCTTCACATATATAATTCTCAACCCTCTCTGAGAAGTTACTGCATACATATGATCATCCAGTATCCCATTGTAAGAACCCATATGCAAACTTCTATCTGGTGGGATATGAAATTCAACTTCAAAGACAGCAAAAGGAACCACAATATTCATACGGTCATATACCCTTTTCACTCTTTTGTGAAGATCAGCAGCCTTTCTACGCAAATATTTGGTTGTGGATGTTTCTGGAAAAGCAAGGTGTGAGGCCTCAAACTTTTACGTTTTCTCCCTTGATCGATCCCATCCTCAATTTTGTATCAAGCGATGTTGAGTTGGCGGTGTTGATCGATAGCATTAGCTGGTGTCGACCGATGTTAGCTTATGGAGAAGTTCCAGATCTTTTCCAGAGTGTGATGATCGTCATCAAGTTTCATCTCTAAAGTCATGACCCAAATTTTCTGGCTGCTTTACATCCTCTAGATCCAAGAAATATTTTTATGCTGATATCTCTGTCTTCATCAAGGCAAAGATAACAACTTGATGCATCAGTGCTCTTTAGTGTCGAGTCTACAATGTCCCCGAGGACAACTCGATCTTTCAAGGATTTGAAGAGGTATCGACTGATAGCAGGGGATGGTGCCGATCCGATGCTGAGGTCTTAGTGTGGATCAACGCTGAGGTATTTGTGTCAATTGATGCTGAGGTCGGATAACTAATATCAGCTTCTTTTGCTCTGCTCGGCTCAATTCATGATGTGTATCACTTGTATGGTTGTAACCTCATTTGTCTGTTGAACCTGAATATCAGCTTCTTAGTGTGAGTGTTCAGCGTTTCACATTCTCCATCCGTCTCACTATAGACAACACCAACATCTGACTGAATTTAAACATAACTCCTTCTCCAGGCCTTTAAACATCATGTCCCGCATATCATCAAGCTACCTTTTTCCGAGCTTCTAAAGGATCAGTAAGAAAGCTTTTTCTAATGTCCTCCCAGCATTTTAGAGATCCCTGGTTGCAGTCGACTGAACCAGCTAAATGCATGTATGGGAGAATCTTGCAAACCATGTGGTTGTTCCAGATATTTATTTGCTGCTCGCTACTAAGAATAGATCCCCCAGCTCTGTTGTTTATTGAGGTCTTTTGGGCAACCTAGAAAATTGTCTGGGAAAAAGCTTACCTGTCCAAAGTAATTTCAATTTACCTGGCCAATTTTTTCACCTTTAATCCTTGAAAGTCATTCATCTCCCAGCACCAACAACACTCGAGAATCCAACCAAGGTCATCCCCTACTCAGCCAATGCTTAAAATTGATTTTTTGCCGTTAACCTCGTTCAAGAGGAAACCAGACTGGTACTTCCCGTCGTCTCGGTACGAGTTCGATTCTCATGCCCAGCCCTCAAGTATAAAAGCAGCGATCGCCTCCCCGATTCTCACCGTAAGATCCGCTATCCCTCGCAATATATCAAGATAGGTTATCTGACAACGGTATTTTCTGGGATGCTCTTCTTCAGTACCTCACCTTCACGGCGGATGATCCATGCCACTTACGATTTCAAGCCCAAGTGTCCCTATGTCAAATAATGTGCTGTTTCTCCTTGAGCAGACAAGGGTGGTGGATCGCTAACTTCCCTTGGTATAGTATAATTAAAGCAATTGATTCAACTGTGTGACACATCAAAGCAAGGGCTGCCTTCCACATAGTTTGACAAAGCAAACCTGCCTCCTCAGAATCAATAAACATATATATGAGATTTATCTTCACTTACGATATGTCCGAAGGCTACAAATAGACACATCTAATAGGTGTTAACTCTCGACCAAATATTGTGATAATCAAATGCAACCTCGACAAATGCAAAAGCGCCAACAAATGCTACCCAAACAGCGTTCGCGAATAAAACCAAATCACTCTCCTGTGCGGAGATTCCTTTTCCCCCGATTTGGGATGGTTGTCCCGAAAACTCGATAACAGCGCCAATTTAACAATACGGATGCTCAAATTGCGCCCTTACAACTTACACTTGGTACTTACTCTCTATCTAACTTATCGAGAAGTATTCATTCTATTTGCTCACATTAGGTATCAGAATCGACAGTACGTCTCCGAGAAGAAGAACAGCAGGAACTCATTCTACTGCGCTATACTCTCAGCGATATCTAGATTGATTGGTAGACAACTAATAATACTTTAAGAACAGCCTAGTTATGTAATTGAGCTGGTTTGTGAACAATTAGGAAATTGCTAGGTCTTAGTGTATTCAAGTTAATTGAATTATAATGGATAAGAAGCACAACGGGGTTTTCAATCATTAGAATAAAAAATAATAAGTAAAGATAAAATTTATATCTATCTATGGCTAAGTCAGAGATCTACAAAACTTTTCGTGGTGTAAATTCCCGCAATGACCTTAGATACGAGGTATGCAAACAGGCATGATCAATGGGTTTTTTCAGATCCAACATCAAACGAAATCAGATTCGATAAGTTCAAAGC
>CAJHQP010012012.1:0-13421 GCA_905132765.1 Moricandia arvensis
AGCCGCCTCATTAGTAATTTCTGTTATTGTGGTTTGACACAATTTAGTTACTGATTTTTAAATGCATCACATTTAGTTGATTCGGATCTGGTGTTAAGAATAACGTGAGGCATTGAAAATTTAAAAGCCCATCTAAGAGCATCTTTATCCATGAACAGTGCAAGAGCAATCTTCTTAAAATACTAAATAAGAACCATTTTTGGAGAGGTTTCTTACACTGTTCGACGGCCCCACTAACACGTGGCGACCCGTAATTGGTTCGTTTTTATTTTTTATTATTTTTTTAATTAGCAAAAAAAAAAAAAAATAGAACCCCAAATGGGGTTCCATGGATAATGATGCCTAAATTACTTAGACTTTGTGTGTTAAAAATATTAATCGACAGTTGACTAAGGGCAGCGGTTGGTTTAATTATTCATTTAAAATGAAGTTGGCACACAACTAGTAATTTTTTCTGATTGGATGTGTTTTATATTTTTTTCTACATTATTTGATTCAATATTGTCTATTAAAATATTTTATTTAAAAAAAATTATATCAAAATTATATCAGTTTTCCTACTTTATTTTACTTGTTTCATTAGATTTGGACACAAAAAAAATTATCTTTAGCCTTTCATAGCTCTCGTTGTATATTTTTTTATCTTCACTGAAAAATGGATTCTAACAAAAAATCTTACTGATAATACCCAAACTCTTCAAACTACCCTTTTAGCTATCCAAATCACAACTATCCACTTCAAAATCAGTCTCCTAACCCTAACCAACACCAAAACATACCAAATTATGGTTTTTCATCAAGTTTCTTCATGTTGTCTTTTGTTCCAAAACTATCATCCATATTACGGTTCACCGATGTCATATTCATCTCAACTACCCACTATTCTTCTACTCCGACGGATAATGAAATTGCTTCGAATTGTTGGAGCAACTTAAATTTTTCCAAATTTTCTACGCAAATGACACTGGGTGGTATAAGTGGGGTTAATGAAGCACTCACGGTGTAGACAACTTCAACCCTTGCTACCCTAAAAAAGCGTCAAAGGACACTGAGCAAAATTGGTGCTACTGAGTGTGAGTTGATCAAAATATGGAACAACATCGTTATGGCATAAACCAAAAGAGTGAATCATTTTGGGGCAAAATAGAGTATTGTAATGAGCCATTGCTTATTTTATCCTCCTCGTGGGTGAAGTTTCATGCAGAAATCATTAACAACTACTGATCCAAAAAATTGGAAAATGTATTGGGCGCTTACAATAACGCTAAGCATATGTCAACAAAGTGGGTGGTCAGAGCAAGATGTATTGGCGAAAGCGCAAGAAATCTATTTAGCTGTGTTACCGCGAAATTTCAATTTAATGAAAAGAATGGATTGTTGTCCGTTGATCAACCACATTATGGTAGTCAGGTAGGAAGGAATAATGGCTCTAAAAGCAGTGGATCTAAGAGATCCACCGAGAATGGATGCTAGTGACTCCAACTCTGTAGGATCCACTGCTCGTCCAATGCGAAGGGATGCAACAAATAAAAAGGCTAAAAGAAAAGGTAAGGGCGTAGCCTTGGAAGTGGTCAACAAAGATTTTAATGAATTCAAACAAATCAAGGCTCAAGAGTTTGAACGCTTGGAAAACTAGCCATGTTGCAAGGAGTACGCAAACCAAAGGCAAAAAGAGGCAATCCAAAGGTAAGAGGAGGCAAACCAAGACAGAGAGGCAAACCAATGATGAAAGAAAAAACCCGGGCTTAGAAGATGAAAATGTGGCTGAAAAGTTGAAAAATAACATCTGAATGACAAGAGCAAGAGAGATGTTTCTGAAAGTTGAGCGATGAATTATTCAGAAATTAATGCAGTCAAAAGTGGTTGTCTGCATCATACCACGTCCATGCTTATTTGCATCATACCTTCTATGCTTGTTGTGTGTCATGTCACTCCACACCTTTATAATGTTTATTTGCCACTTTCTCCTTTAATAATGTTGTTGCAGTTGATGCTTTAATAATATATTATCACTTATGCTTTAATAATATAAAATCTTATCTTCCAACCACCTCAACATGATTTTAAAGTGCCCGTAACTTTTCCCAATGTTATCCGTCAATTTTAGATTTCAATGGTATAATTTTATCTTGCAACCACATCACCATGATTTAATAATGTTGTTTAGTGCTCGTGACTTTTCCATCAATGGTATCTGTCAATTTCGGCTTTAGTGGCATAACCTTATCTTGCAACCACTCAACATGATTCAATAATGTTGTTCAGTTCCCGTGACCTTTCTATCAGTGTTATCCGTCAATTTCAGGTTTAAATGGAATAGCCTTATCGTTGCAACCACTCAACATGACTCAATAATGCTTTTAAGTGCTCGTGACTTTTCCATCAATCTTATCTCCAACCACTCAACGTGATTTAATAATGTTTTCAAGTGCTGTTACTTTTTCTTTAATGTAAGAATCTTATCCTCCAACCACTCAACATGATCCATCGATTTCATTGTCTTATAAATAGGGACTCATTCTTTCATTTATGTACCAATACCTGAATGAATCCATCAAAATTCTTTTTAATATGGAAATTAGAACTTCTTTTTGATATTGAGGCTTACAAAAGACATCTGAATTGAAGAAAGGTATATCCTCAACCAGTTTAGGGAGCCGTCGAAAGAAAATAGAGGAAGACTATCCACCACGTAGCAAGAGAAGATACCACAAGAGAGATCATGCAGCGGCAAATCAAAGATTGATTGACGACTACTTTTCCAATAAACCTACATATGACGATGCAATGGTTTCGTTGATGATCTCGGATGCGTAAACATGTTTTTCTCAGAATCGTAGGGGACCTACCAAGAAGTGACGATTATTTCACTCAACGATTTGACGCAGCTAATAAAGAAGGTATATCTCCATTAGCGAAATGTACCACATCCATGCGGTTGTTAGCATATGGTATGGAGGCCGACGCGGTTGATGAATACATCAAAATTGGAGGTACAACAGCTTTGGAGTGCTTGCGTAGGTTCTGCAAGGGATCGTAAAAAAATTCGAGAAAGTGTATCTCATAGCCCCAACTGAAGATGACCTGCAAATAATTTTGCATGTTTGTGAAATACAAGGGTTCCCGGGGATGATTGGGAGTTTTGATTGCATGCACTAGGAATGGAAAAATTGTCCTAAAGCGTGGGAAGGACAATATAATCGGGGAGATAAGGGAACTACCACTATTTATTCTTGAAGCGGTCCGCAACCCATGATCTATGGATCTGACATGATTTTTTGGATGTTCAGGCACATTGAACGATATAAACGTTCTAAATTGTTCACCAGTGGTTCGATGAAGCTGAAAAGGAAAATATTCCAAAGAGTGAACTTCTTTCGTGAACCCAACCGACTTTACAATATGGCGTACTATCTAGCTGACGGTATTATCCTTCTTATCCTACTTTCGTCAAATTGATTAGGCTTCCTCAAAGTGAACCGGACAAGTTATTTGCATAAGTTCAGGAGGGATGTCGGAAGGAAAATGAACGTGCATTCAGAGTGCTGCAGGCTCAATTTAAATCATTTCACGAACCAGCTTGCTTGTGGGAAATTTCCGATTTGGCTATCATAATGAGGTCATGTATCATACTGCATAATATGATTGTTGAGATGAACGAGATACATATTCCCAACACTGAACCAATTATGATGAATCTGAGGCAAGTGGATCTAATGCACCATAACCATTTCGACAGAAGTGTTACCTGCATTGCAAATCACGTGCGTGCTAGATCTGAGTTGCATGATTCAAATGTGCATCACGAATTGCAAGCAGATCTAATCAAACATATGGCAAAAATTAAGAATTTCCGTGGTTAAGAAATATTTCTAAGTTTGTGACTTGAGTTTATTTTAGTAATTATGCTATGTGTGTTTTATTATTTGTGTTGTATTAAGTTTTAAGTTTTTGTAGTTCTATTTTTAAAATAATAACTCTTATATTTTGTCTTCAATAATTGATATTTTTATTAAAATTATAAAATTAAACTTAAATTATTTAATCATTTATATAGCTTTTAGCTATTGTAATTTAATTTAAACTAAATAATTATTCTTAATATGCAATTAAAAACTAAAAGATATAGAAAATAATAAAAATATGAAATAAAAATGGCAGGGTAAAGTGTTAAATTTTATTAAGAAAACCATTGTAGAATATAAAAAATGAGTAGGTGTTGAATTATTAAGTGAAAGAGAGAGAAATTGATGTGTAAGAAAGAAGAAAATGATGTGGAAAGTGTTGTGTGTTGAAACTATTGTATATAGTCTTAGATTAGTTTTTTGTTTTGGGTCGCCATGGTGCAGCAACTGTTAAGTAAGATAAATGGTATTTAGATGAGTGACACTTTTATATTTTTCACTACACAATTGGACACAATTATGCTTGCAAGATACAATTCATGAAAATTGATGCATAGTTTTGATACATTTACCCTTCTCGTGACGTTGAGCAAGTCGCATGTAGTTGAAAAAGAAGGAATTGTTGAGTTTCTTTGTTAATTAGTTTGATATATAGTTAGGCTATTAATGAGAGTTACGTTTATAAATAGTTTGATGTGTTCTGAGTTACACGATTTGTAAGTTATCTTTTAGGATGGTTATTTATTATTTCAATCTATTACAAGTGTAGAAAGTTAATGCTTTTTGAGCTTACAGATTTCCAAACTAATTAGTTTAAATTAGTTAAGTGGGATAATGGTTTTATAATTTTGTTAGATTTCCAAGTAATTGTTTTCTTTTTTGGAAAAAAATATCTTGTGAGTGGATGTGGAAATAGAAACTAACTAAACTGATTGCAAAAGATAAGTTAATAATTATACACTAGAGTCTAGGAATGTTTGCACTAACAAAAGCCGGTTGAGACTACAAAAGAGAGTTTTTAGTACATATATTAAAAGAGAGCATGAGATACAAGAGATTGTTAACCAGCAGCTAGGAATTAACTTGTTCAGGATAGCTGAGATGCATGGTGAGAAGGCATTGGACTATGTTTGTAGATGTTCACGGCAGGATCACTTGTGCGTATTGCTTGGGTATTGTGGACAAAGGGTGTGAATGTGGTTGTCTGGGACTTTTGATGAGTTGATGGTGCTGTTGTGGACATGGGACATGTAAATGTGCTTGCCAGCAAAAAAGCTAGGTGTGGATGTGGTTAAACAAGAACAACACACTGATCATATCAAAAATATATGTCCTTTTTCGATGATGTACCTCCCGCAACCACCTAGCCACCACAAACAAAACTCATGCAATGAAAATCTCAAACCGTGAATTGACCACCCGTGTCAAAATTCTCTTTATCAATTTATTCTGATCTACTACAAAAGGTTGTGTTTGAATGTCTAGTGATCAGCATAAGTGGGTTTCCTATAATGCATTGGTCCACCCTATTCATGTGATCATTGATATGGAAACCATAATAATGAACACTGGAAGAAGCTTCAATCATTTCAACAACTGATTTAAAAACCCATCTTGTGTCAACCTACGACAAGAGTTTCTTGTTAAGGATACCAATGTAAGACCACCAAATTGTATTCTCTTTGTGCACATATTGAAAATTAATTTTCATACACAAACTATAGCTTAAATCCTTAAAAATATAGATCTAATAAACACAATCAAGATCAACTCATTGTTCTAATCCTCTAGACATTATTTGTGAAGTGATTTGACACATGTCATCTCACAATCACTTTCACCAAAAAAGATGACATGACATGCTATAATTGATCACATGACTTGTGAATAAATATGACATGTGAATAAATATGACATGGTAATTACATTTAATGTAAATTGATGTTATTGGTAAATTTTTTAGAATATAGAAATAACTAATACATCATTAAAATAAATATATTTAATATGACATTAAATAATATAATAATAGAAATATAAAATCTTTTTTCAAATTTTTAAATATTATTTAAGTCTATTTTTTATAATCATAAAATTTTTAATATTAAATAAAATTCATAATTTTTTTAAAGAATTATAAAGTTTTAATCGTAACATCATTTGTTTCCTTTGATATCTACAAATTTTAAAAAATTTGTTTAGTTTTATTTTTAATAATTCTAAAAAATTTATATCAAGTTTAGATATAATATTATATATTTAATATATAAATATTATATATAATTTAAGATAAATCAAAATATTATTTTAACTTAATTTTATGTTTAACTAAATTAAAATTTATATTAATATATTAGTATACAAATAATAAAATCTAGAACATTAAAATAATTTTATTTTGTTTTTAAACAGAAATTAAATTAAAAAAATTATTGATGCACATTGTGCAGGAAACATCTAGTTACCTTGTAAATCTAAAGGATACACTTTGTATAGCAAAGTGAAAAACAAGAGCTGTAAAATCTAAACTGAGCTTCTATGTTTATATAGATCAGCCAATGCAACAGTACACATATTACCTAAACCCACTAAAAATCAATAAATAATCAAGATTTAGATTCCAATGTTGAAAACTTAATTTCGGTGCCTTACCGAATTCAACACGAGTCTCAAAGGATCTCTATGTGCATGTCAAGAAAAGAAGTATACTTGATATGGAATATAAAGAACAAAACATAGTTAAGATATGAGCGAAAACAAAAGGAAAGTAACAGAGAGGTTACTGGTGGTGGTGGCAAACACGACATAACCGATTCACTTAACTTCTCTCCGCGTAATTGCTTCAGTGGAATCGTCGCTTGCTCAACCTCGATAGGAAGAGGATTGTGTTTTGATTCGGTTCTTAAACAATAGACAGATTGAAATACTAACCAACAACTTTACGCATAACAAGGAACCTGAATTTATGGGTGGAGGCTCTGCGATTCTTCTCCATATATGTTGTGGAGGGATAGATTTGATCATGACGGGATCTGACATTCGGAAATTACAATGTCAAATGTTTTCTTGCCTACTGAAGTCCATCAATTGAAAAGAGGCACAATGTTTTTAGGCTGAATTTAGAGTTAGGGATAGAAAATATATTGGGAAAGTGATATGGTACTAAATTGAAGTAAAAAATAAAATAAAATCAGATATGTCTTTAGGCAGATAGAGTAACGAAAGCGAGAGAAGTGGTCAAGGGTAAATTCGCCAAGCACCACATAAAAAGTGTCTATCAAGAACCAAAGTGTCTGGATAGAGTAATTAGAAAGACACAAAGTGTCTCTAGGAGTAATTTTCTCTATTTAGATTCTAGACAATCGTTAAGTAAGATGATTATCCTCTCATGACCATTGGTTATCTATAGAGATAATCCAAAATAAGATTGTTGTCTCTGTTGAGTTGACATTTGTGTTTGTTGATCAGAGAGATCTTAGATATTCTGTCACAATGTTAATTTTTTTTAACTTGTGATAAAAAGTGTTTCTCATAGCATATATATGTAGGTAGTTCTTATTACCTATTATTTTTTAGAAGGTGGTATATAAATATATTAACACTAGAGGCTCTCTCTCTCTTTCTCTAGAAAAAGAAAATGTTTTCTTCTCCTCCTTCACAAACCTTAGATTTTTCAGAAGGAATAAGAGCTTTTTTTTCGGTTTTATGATGTAAAATATTCGATCGAAAGATTGATTTTTCATTCCGCATATCAAATTCTCGCTTCACTTTAACGATTTTTGTTGTGCTTATCAACCTATATCCAGATCACTTCATCTTCTTATGTTTAATCTCTAATACTAGAGCTTTACCGGTGTATACGCACGAATTTTGTTTAATAGAATAGACATATGAAATTATTCATAACATAAGAATGTAATGGTTGTACAAACATGCGTTCTTATTGGTGCATGTTTTCAATTTGTGGTATATAACAATTATGATAGATTGACGCTTTCTCATTGTATGTAACTTGTTGGTTGTCGTTGGATATTAAACCAATCAAAATGATATATTATATATAACATATTTCACCAATTAGTAATTATTAATTACATTATGTTTTATTTATAAATTAAAACACTAATTAATATATTTATGTATACTAATAAATTTATCTTTACAAATTAAAATATTTTATGTCAAATAAAATTTACTTCTGCTTTTATAAGATAAATAAATATGTCTACAAATTTTTCATATGCCAAATCAATTATATTCTATGTTTATTTTTGTGGAAAATATTAAATTCAAATTTATATGTTGTATTCTTATAATTCAAATATATATGTGTGGAATAATTTTAATCATCAAATTCTTTAACATATATTTAAAAAAAACATTATATGTTTTACTAAAACATCTACAATTATATTTTTATATGAAATGAAATAATAATATACATGAATATGTTACCATTTAAAGTTTGAAAAACGGAGTGTGTGCATAAGACTTTACCGATCTAAACAAAGCTTGCTTCAAAGAAAGTTTCCTATTACCACATATAGACGGCTAGTGAAAGGGACATCTCTTGCACCGATCTCAAGTTCGAGCGTCAAACGAATAAATCCTATTCTAGGGATGTTAAAATGATAAAACCCGCCCCATTTAGAACCCGCCCCATTAAGAACCCCGAATCCATTTAGACCCAATTAGTTTAAGGTCTATTAGGACTACCCATTTAGACCCGCGAATTTTACCTTGACTCATTAAGACCCATTTAGACCCATTTAACTTTTTATATATCTCTCTTATTTTAATTCTATTATAAAACATTTTATGGTATAAATTTTTATATTTTAAATAAATTGTAATTAAATATAAACACTACTTAATTTAATTAAAAAATATCAATAAAAATAATTTGAAAACCTGTATAAAATAAAAGAAAATCTTCAATTCCAAATGTTTAATAATTTTGAAGTTCAATAATTTCTTAATCACAAAGTGGCATTACAATAACAAAGTTCGTGACTTAAACAAGTTCAATAACAACAAAAGCAACAAATTTTGTTCTCATTATGTTTTCCAAACACAAATGAAAGTCTAAAACATGTTTTATGGTGGTACACTAGAACCTTCTGATCTTGAGCTTCCAACTCCAGAAACACTTGTACTCTTCCCAGCATCATCTTCTTTGCACATATTATCAACATCTTCTATAGTACCTACAATTCAATATATGAATCAGCTACACTTGATTATACAATAATTTTAATAAATATGAAATTTACCTTCATAATCTGCAAATCCTCGCAACCAATTACGAGTATTAAAGCAAAGCTCGAACATTCTTGGGAAGTAAGCGGTTTCTGTAGGGAGTCAATACTCGAGCTCCAATGCTAAAAGCTGATTCTGATGCAACTGTAGTTATGGGATGCTAAGTATATCACGAGCCATAGTAGCTAAATCAACAACTCTAAGTTGGTTTCTCTCCAATAGCTTAAAACATCCAAATCAGGAAAATACTTTCTATTTAACCCTTATCTCATCCAAATACACATCTAAATGTGTTTTTGTGTTTTCCTATCACTTCCCAAAGCTTCTTTCCAGTTCAAAGAGATCTTAATATTATAATGCAAATTAAAGCAAGCAACGAAAGACAACCCATATAAATGAAAAATATGAGTGAAGATGCTAAAAACTTACACTGTCTAAATCATCTTCAAGAGGAGATTCAGTAACTAGATCTTGTGGATTTGGTGCAGTGGAAGCATCTGAAGAACTGCCCGAGTCCTAACCTGATATTCCTTATAAATATCAGTCAAGTATTCCTTAGTACTTCAGCTTTTAAGCTAGAAGTAGAAGGATCCACTCTCTCATAAGCTTTCTCAAGCCTGTCCAACTTCATTCATGGATCTAAGATTGCTCCCATAGCCAAAATGATGCTAAATCCTCCCAATACTTAGTAAACTTAACTTGCATATCTTTAGCCATTTCCCTCAGATCATAATCATCACAACTTGCCAAATTTTTTCAACAATAGCTCAATCCCCCAAACTTGTGTGAAGTACACACATGATGTGGGGTATTAGATCCTGAAATGAGTAGTAATAAGACTGAAAGGTTTTCAACAACTTACTTATTTTTTCTCCACGCTTCCACTCCTATTCAGAAGTAGTGTTTTGTAATTTCTATCAACAATGTCCAAGTTTTTAAATGCTTTCCTGAACTTCAATGCCCTAACTAGAATTTCATATGTATAGTTCCATCTAGTAGGAACATCAAGTGATAAGCCAGCTCCACTTCTAATCCCCACTCGCTCTACACATACTCCAAATACTTGAATTCTTGTGTCAGATGCTTTCACATATCTAACACTCTCCTTGATATCATGCAAAAGATCTTTTGTTAATTCTAAGCCTTCTTTCACTATCAAATTCAAAATGTGAGCACAACATCTTACATGCAAAAATTTGCCATCACATAAAAACCCCAGAACCACTCATCATCTGAAGCTTTTCCTTAAGGTTTCTTTGCATACTACCATTGTTAGTAGCACTGTTCAAGGTGATAGAGAATACCTTCTTCTCTAAATACCACTCCATCATACACTCAAAAATCTTATTAGCGATCTCTTTCTCATGTGTTTGGGGCTTAAAATCACAAAAAGCAAGAATCTTGCTATGCAAATTCCAGCCATCATCCAATGAAGTGAGTAGTAAGAAAATTATATCCAAAATTATGAGGGCCGAGAAGTCCAAAGATCAGAAGTGAAGCATACCCGAGTAGAAAAATATCTAGCAAACACCTTTTCAGTTTTTCCTTTTCTATTTCACACCTCTTAAAAACATCAACAGCAACGGTTTGTCTACAAATGGGCTGAAACTCTGGATTCAGATACTTGTCTCTTTCTCGAACCTTCTCATATTCTACATATCTAAATGGGAGATCATGATTTATGATTACCTCACTAATCAGATCACGATCTCTCTTTTGATCATATGCAGGTCTAGCTTCCTTTGAAGGCTTCTTTGAACAAGTTTCCAAGTGGCATTGAAGATGATGAGTCCCAAAGCTTTGATTTTTTCCATTACGTGTCACTAACATACCGCAATGCAAACATTTTTCCCTTTCTTTGCCATCTTTTTCTACACCTACTGACTCAAAATCTTCTCAAACCGCTGATGTTTTATGTCTCTTGCGTGGAGCTTGAGTTGATTCCCCTACTTGAGTTTCACTTTGCTGTGTTTGTAGTTGTGTATCTTTCCAAATTTATCCCAGCTAGAGCATCTTCTTCATTCATGTCTATTAACTGATCCATGTTGTAACCTAAAAGAACCCAAAAAACAAATTTTATTACTCAATCTAGATTCTAGACACACGCATAAGTAGACATAATATCACAAAGGAAAACAACAAAGTTTCCAGCCCCATCATATATACACTGAGCCATCACGTCACAAATATATATATATATATATATATATATATATTGATACTAAAGTGTAATATGTTATAATAAACTCTTCTCTACTGAGAATATACAGGAAGAAAGAGGAATATGTATATTCATATTTATTATTTACCTTTATAATTCTTCAATAAGTTGATGTATAACCAGAGAATGTCTTGTCGCGTCAAATGTCAAAGAGCAATTATTCTCTGAAGTACTTTATCCACGAAAGAGCATAACCTCAATTGATTCTAACCACAAACACATACAAGTAGATGAAAGATGATTACTACAATAAACCACTAAAATAAACAATACCCAGAATATATAAACATGGAATTTGATAGAAAAAGAGACCAAACCTTCGAAGCTTGTGGAAGAGAATGAGATATGACAGAGAGATTGAAATACAGTGTAGAAAAGAAACGATACATAACAAATAAATTATTGATATTATTAGAAAACCCTACATAAAAACGACACCGTTTTTAATTAAAGAAAAATAAATAAATGGGTTAATAGGGTCCCTATTTATTTTGGCCAAACACAATATAATAAATGGTCTTAATAGGGTAACCTATTTAAAACCCGACAAGCTAATTGAGTTTAAATGGGCATTTTTTTTAAAACCCATTTAAAAACCTGCAAACGAAACCCATTATAACATCCCTATCCTATTCAAAGGGATCAAAGAACCAAGCATAATCATCCCACCAAGGAAACCAATACTCCAACCAGGTTCTTGACACGCAAAACAAGGAAAACAAGGAACCAATTAACATGGTATGTGCCGCCGGTCACGCAAAGTTCGGCTGTCAAGCTACCAAAGAAAATATTAGGACAGCGAAATCGAAGAGACGAAGGTCGCTCCAGCTCCTCCCAGTGAAGATAACCCAGACCAAGATAGCAACGACGAAGCTCATCAAAGTCTCCAAGAAGAATGTGAAAAGAGACCCAACTGGAGAGTCTTAATACTTGACTATTTCCAAAACGGAGTCCGGGCCTGATAAATGGGAGTCCAGGAAGCTCAAAGCTCACGGGTATTGTACAATAAATGATAAGTAATATTAACGCAACATCAATAAACCATACCTGATATGCATGTATGGGAAAGAAACCTTCATGTCTTTGAAATAAACACACGACGACTCCTGCCAGAGTCATTATGGAGGTCTATCCACTGGCCATACGAGTAAGAAATATGGATATTTCTGGCTAGCCATCACATCAACTGCGAACAATTTTCCCTAGAGTGCGACAAACACAAGAGACACACCAATGATCTTCCAACCGACCCATAAATTTTCCTTGATCTCATCTCTATATCCCTTTATGAGATGGTCGATGGACATCATAAGACCCTTGGTACATATTACACCTTTAGGCAGCTCGAGCACAACCCCAACAAAACAATTGAAATCGTCCTTGGCTATAAACTAGTCCTAAATATGGATTCCTGATCAGCTTCGAGAACATAAACACAAATAAGAATGAGAAACGTATAGGTGTTCCTATATCAATCTAAACTACTATTCCTTTCGACGTCTCAACATGATGTCAATCACCTTGCATTATGTTTGAAGATTAGTCAATACTACATAAAGTACTATCGACATTACTGCACAAACACTCTAAGATTTGCACACTTAACCGTAAATCGATATCAACTAAAGTCAACTACCTCATTCATGAGCCTTCCGTCAAAAAATGTCTAGCGGTATGCCATAACACCAGAATAAATAAAAACAAAATACATCTTTAAACATTCGAAAGCGGAAAAACCTCCCCAGGCAGCATCACTACACTCCAAAATAACAAAAAAACAAGCCAAACTAAAATATTTTCCCTGAGTAACCGAGTCATTGGAGAACTACAAAAGATCAAGCTTGCGGAGAGACAGGTCAGACACCATAGCCCAGTGCGTATTTCGGTATCAAATTGATCCAGTCTCCTTGAGATGATGAAGTCTGTCGGTCGCTTGAAAACCCGCCCTCCATGAACTCCATCAGGAGATCGGTTCTCGGTCACATCTTCAAGACGGATCTAAACTGCTTCTCTAGTTATTCTTATTTAAAACAGCC